>PVJN01018046.1:0-39606 GCA_004026805.1 Lasiurus borealis
CCAGTCTGCATTCCCACCAACAGTGCACAAGGGTTCCTTTTTCTCCGCATCCTCGCCAACACTTGTCGTTTGTTGATTTGTTGATGATTGCCATTCTGACCGGTGTAAGATGGTATCGCATTGTCGTTTTGATTTGCATCTCTCGGATGATTAATGATTTTGAACATGTTTTCATGTGTCTCTTGGCCTTCCTTCTGTCTTCTTTCGAAAAGGTTCTATTTAGGTCCGTTGCCCATTTTTTTATTGGATCGTTCATCTTCCTTTTATTAAGTTGTATACGTTGGCTGTAGATTTTGGAGATTAAACCTTTATCAGCGATAACATTTGCAAATATGTTCTCCCATACAGTGATCTTTCTTGTTGTTATGTTGATGGTTTCTTTTGCTGTGCAAAAGCTTTTTATTTTTGATGTAATCCCATTTGTTCATTTTTCCTTTAGCTTCCATTGCTTTTGGAGCAGTATCCATGAAGAAGTTCTTTTGGCATATATCTGAGTTTGTGTTGCCTGTGGATTCCTCTAGTATTTTTATGGTTTCCCTTCTAATGTTTAAGTCCTGTATCTATTTGGAGTTTATTTTTGTAATTGGTGTAAGTTGGTGGTCCAGTTTCATTTTTTTGCATGTATCTGTCCAATTTTCCCAACACCATTTATTGAAGAGGCTATCTTGGCTCCATGCCTCCTTTGTCAAATATTAGTTGAGCATAGATTCATATTTTACATATATAGTTTTGATAGCTTAATATTTTTGTAAATACAAAATAATTAAATGAGAATTTTTCCTTAGACTTGATAGCTCCTGGGGAAATAACTCTAATTTTCCAAATATGTATTATGTTTCTGGGCCTTTATCCATTACTTACTTTCTGTAGTTTAATCTATATTATTCAAATTGTTTCTTCATTTCTGTATTTTGTAACGATAAATTTTAAAAATGCTATTCTTGTGGTCATTTTGATTAGTCATTGCTATTAATACATATTAATGCTAAAATATTAAACTTCACTGATATGATAATCACAACTATTTTTTCCTATACACAATTAAACCAAACCAAACTAATAATGAACCAAAACCCTGAGGGATCATTTTTTCTTATTTATTTATTATTTAATAAATCATTATAGTTCAAATTATTACATTTGTTCCTTTCTTTCCCCTACCCATAACTCCCCTCCACCCAGCTCCCACCCCTCCCTCTGCCCTTACCTCCCCCACTTTGTCCTTATCCATAGGTGTACAATTTTTGTCCAGTCTATCCCTGCACCTCCCTCACCTCTTTCTCCCTGAGAATTGCCAGTCCAATCCCTTTCCATGCCCCTGATTCTATTATATTCACCAGTTTATTCTGTTCATCAGATTTTTAATTCACTTGATTTTTAGATTCACTTGTTGATAGATATAAATTTGTTGTTCACAATTTTTATCTTTACCTTTTTCTTCTTCTTCCTCTTCTTAAAGAGTACCTTTCAGCATTTCATATAATATTGCTTTGATGGTGATAAGAAAGCTTTTTCTTATCTGTGAAGCTCTTTATCTGCCCTTCAATTCTGAATGATAACTTTGTTGGGTACAGTAATCTTGGTTTTAGATTCTTGCTATTCAACACTTTGAATGTTTCTGGTCACTCCAATCTAGCCTGCATAGTTTCTGTTGAGAAATCAACTGACATTAGTATAGGTGCTCCTTGTAGGTAATTAACTGTTTTTCTCCTGCTGCTTTTAAAATTCTCTCTTTGTCTTTTGCTCTTGGTATTTTAATTATGATGTGTCTTGGTGTGGTCCTCTTTGGATTCCTTTTATATGGGGTTCTGTGTGCTTCTTGGACTTGTAGGTCTGTTTCTTTCACTAGATGTGGAAAGTTTTCAGTCATTATTTCTTCAAATAGGTTTTCAGTATCTTGCTCTCTCTCTTCTTCTGGCACCCCAACAATTCTGATATTGGTATGCTTGATTTTGTCCCAGAGGCTCCTTACACTATCTTCACATTTTTGGATTATTTTTCTTTTTGCTTTTCCAGTTAAGTGTTTTCTGATTCTTTATATTTCAAATATTTGACTTGATTCTTGCCTTCCTCTAGTCTACTGTTAGGTCTCTTTATAATATATATATATATATAATTTCAGTCATTGTATGTTTAATTTCTAGTTGGTCCTTTTTCATCTCCTCTTGGGTCTCGCTAAATTTATCCATCTTTTCTAGAAAAATTTTGAAAAACTTTATAACCGTGGTTTTGAACTCTATATGCAGTCATTTTTTTCTCCATTTCTTTCGTTTGTGATCTGTTCCTTTGTCTCTGAATTTTCACTATGCCGGGAGAACTTCTGTGTTAGATTCAGCCTTATGATACAAGACCTGCAAAACTGCAAAAGCCTATCTGTTGAACTCGGGTGGGGTTGAGTCTCAAGGCTGAGCAGAAAGTTTGGCTTCCAATCATCCCCACCCTATGTGGCCACTAGGTCTCACATGTCTCTCAGTACTCACTTCAGCCCTCTCTGTGTGCACGCATGTGCAAGTGCTTCTACACCTCTGTGTTTCCCTTGTGCTTCGGAACCCATACGAGTCTGGATCCCCAGGATCTCATCTGAAACTGGCGTTGAGTGCCATCAAAAGTGAAGTTCAGCACAGTTGGGAGGTCCTCTCTCCTGCCCACTAGAGAAAGCCAACAGCAAATTAACAATCCGTCCTCTCTGTACACAGTGATGTGTGCCCCCAAACCTCTGCCCTTTTGTGGCTCCCCTAAATTTCTGTGCACTCCTCCCTTTTCATGACAGTCCAGATTCCTCCCATATGTGTCTCACGCAGAACTGGGGTTCAGTGCAGTCGAATAAGGGGTCCAGTGCAGTTAGGAGTCTCCATCAGATGAAGCCAGCCAAGCCCTCAGCCGCTTGTCCTCTTCAGTGCTTATCTTGATACCTCAGCTCTTTGCAGCTCCTCTGAGTCTCCATGAGCCCCTCTCTTTCCTTCTAGTTGTAGAATTTCCACTCAGCCAGCTTTCCTGTAGTTCTGGATGATGTCTGTTTTGTCTTTTATTTGTAGTTTTGAAATTGTTATGTGAGGCAGCAGTTTAGGTGTTCACCTATGTTTCCATCTTGGTTTCCTCCCAAGGGATCTTCTGAGGTAGACTTTAAGAAATATTGGAGAAGAGAGAAAAATCCTCATGGGTCATTTTTATTTGTTCAGTGTAACTAATATGTGTGTGTTTTCCAGAAATTAGGAGTTTGACTTTTATTTTATCCACACTTGAAGGCCTCCTAAAATCCATTGTACATTCAGCTACTTAATTAGATGTAGTCTATCAAGATAGATAAGTAGCATGAAGGGCATGTTTCTCTAGAATTACCAAAGCAACGTTTCATGGCTGTGTCACTAAATTTTAACTATGTCCTTGTTGAGAAACAACTGAGGGCTGAGAAAAATTCACCTATCAGAGAGGTAAAGACAGCCCATGATTTCAAGTTGTTTCCATCTTTGAAAGTATTAAAAGAAAGAGGAAAGTTCCCTATTTTGTGTCTGTAATTCAAGGTTCTTCACTATTTGACTCTAATCTCATCTAGCTTAATTTTCCATCTTCTCCAATTAAGGGCTTCTTTAAAAGCTTGTGTCTACCTTATCCCTCAGACAACAATCCATTACTCATTCAGTCCTTCCTCATTATGTTCTTCTCCCCTTTTCTCCTCTTGGCCCATTCAAATTGTGGCAAAATCTTGAGACACAGGTCATAGTGTCCTCCCCTCCTTGTGGAGATAAGTTAATTTGATCTCACAGTCATTCTTTTAGCACTAGTATTGCTCAGGTGGCATTAAGGACCAATTCTCTTTGTCTGCTCTCTGTACAGATCAATTTTTCAAATCCTAGTGAAAAATTCCTGTTCACAGGTCTTCCTAACATTCATTAATGTGCTAAACTGCATTTAGTACCATGTATACAATTGGTGTTAATAAAGAGTGGTTGGTACCTGTGTTCATTTCCTCTATGGTAGGCACATGCTGAGCATGAGAAATTCCATACTGAGCACAATTCAGCACCTTCCCTTTCAGAGCTTGCAGATGAGCAGTGGGGCCAGCATTTGTCCAGTTGACAAGTTGGAAAAACTCTCACATGAGGTAGAAAGTGGTCAGTGCTCTAGATTTCTGAAGTAGGATTTCAGTTTTGCATTTTTAGTACCGAAGGCCAGGCACATAGTGAGTGCTCAAAAATTTGTTAACTAAACTGAAGGAATAACTACTACTTATAGAGTCAAGGAAGCCTTGAAAGAAAGATATTTTATTAAGATTTAAAGCTCCTTCTTCCTAATCTTTGTCCAAATTTCATATAAAAAGAGGTTAGAAAAAATTCCTAAGATACTTACATTTATAGACATAAAAGAAAGCAAATTACTTTACTCATTGTGCTCTTTTCAGAATTAAAAAAAAGAAAAAAGAAAAATGGCAGCGGAATATATGCATGTGTCCCAAGCTTTTTCCCTGAGCAGACAGAACAGCTGAGGGTCGTACAGGGAGTGTTTGTTGGCAATTTAAGGGAGACTATACTCCAGGAGAAGGTGGGGGACTACTGGATGGGGATCCCCTGACCATGCAACACCCACTGCTACCGGGTTCCCTACCTGAGCCACCAGCTCAGATGTGGAGACCATGCCATCTTGAAGGGGAAAGTGGATGTTTACGGTAGCATGAAAAATCTATATATGGCCGAGACCGATGTAGCTCAGTGGATAGAGCATAGGCCTGCGGACTGAAAGGTCCTGGGTTCAATTCCAGTCAAGAGCATGTACCTTGTTTGTGGGCACATCTCCACTGTGGGGCGTGCAGGAGATGGCTGATCGATGTCTCTCATCAATGTTTCTGACTTTCTATCCCTCTCTCTTCCTCTCTGTGAAAAATCAATAAAATATATTTTAAAAAATCTATATCTGCAGCATTCACCAAACAGCTCCAAGCCCCAGAACACCACTCTGAAATCAGTGCAAACATTCGGATTCAGAGGAGCTTCACATGCCACAAAGAAAGAAGAGAGAGAACTACATAACCAGACATCAAGAGGACAGAGACCAGGGACAGATGAAGAAATAGCCTGCATATGAAAAAAAGCAGGCATCACCAGAAAAGGAAGTAAATGAAATCGAGGCAAGCAACCTCCAAGAAAAATAATTTAGAGAAATGGTCATAAGGTGGCTGAAAAGAATGGAAGACAAATTTGACAATATGAGTAAGAACCAAGAGGAAATGAAGAAGAACCAAGAAGAAATGAAAAATGACATCGCTGCTTTGAAGAACTCAATAGAAAGCATCAAAAGTAGACTAGAAGAAGCAGAGGACCAGATAAGTGAGCTAGAAGACAATGTAGGAAAAAATAACCAAGTACAGTAGCTTCTAGAAAAAAAAATTAAAAAGCAAGAGGAGAGCCTAAGGGAACTATGGGATAACATGAAACATAATAACATCCACATAATTGGGTTCCAGAAAGAGCGGAAACTGAGCAAGGAATAGAAAACCTGTTTGAAGAAATAATGACAGAAAACTTCCCTGATATAGGAAGGACAAAAAAACATATAAATCCAAGAAACTCACAGAATCCCAAGGAAAATGAACCCCAAAAAAAACAACACCAAGGCATATTATCATTAAATTGGCAAACACTAACAACAAAGAATCTTAAAAGCAGCCAGAGAGAGACAGAAAGTTACCTACAAAGGAACCCCCATAAGACTAACAACTGATTTCTCAACAGCAACTCATCAGGCCAGTTGGGAATGAAATGAAATATACAAAGTCATGCAAAGAAAATGTCTGAATCCAAGAATACTATACCCAGAAAGGCTTTCAATCAAAATTGTAGGAGAAATCAGAAGCTTCACAGACAAAAAAATGGACTAAGGGAATATATTACCACCAAATCAGCAATGCAAGAAATGTTAAAGGGTCTAATAAATAATAATAATAATAATAGGAAGCGAAGAAGGAACACAGGGGTAAAGAATAAAAATGGCATCAGATAAGTACCTATCAAAAATAACTTTAAATGTAAATGGTTTAAAAGCTCCAAACAAAAGAAATAGGGTAATGGATTGGATAAGAAAACATGACCCATATATCTGCTGTCTACAAGAAACCCACCTCACAAAAAGAGATGCACACAGACTGAGGGTGAAGGAATAGAACACAGTTTTTCAGGCAAATAGAAATGAAAAAAAATCTGGAGTAGCAATACTTATATCTGACAAATTAGATCATAAAGTGAAGGACATAAGAAGAGATAAGGTAGGCCACTTCATAATATTAAAGGAAGCAATCCAATAAGAAGAAATAACTCTGGTAAACATATCTACACCCAATACAGGGGCACCCAAATACATAAAAAAAAACTCCTGAAGGATATCAAGGGAGAAATTGACAACAATACAATGATAGTAAGAGATTTAATACCCCACAATCACCATTGGACAAATCCTCTAAACAAAAAATCAGCAAAGAAACATCAATCCCAAATGACTCACTAGACCAGATGGAATCAATTGACATCTTCAAATCATTTTACCTAAAAGCCACAGAATATACATTCTTCTCAAGTGCACATGGATCATTTTCAAAGATAGTCCATATGTTGGATCATAGAAAAAGTCTCTTCAAATTCAAGAAGATAGAAATCATATTAAGCATCTTCTCAAATCACTGTGGCATAAAACTAGAAATCAACTACAATAAAAACAATACAAAGAAATCAAACACATGGAGACTAAACAGCAGGCTATTAAACAATGATGGGTTATGAGAGAGATCAAGGAAGAAATAAAAAAAATCATGGAAACAATGACAACACAACAATACAAAATCTATGGGACACAGTGAAAGCAGTCTTGAGAGGGAAGTTCATAGCTCTACAAGCCTACTGCAACAAACAAGAAATAATGGTAATAAATTACCTAACCCTACAACTAAAAGCGTTAAAAAGAAAGCAACATACAAAGCCCCATGAAAGCAGAAGGAAGGAAATAGTAAAGATCAGAGCAGAGATAAACAATATAGAGATCAAAGAAATAATACAAAAGATCAACAAAACCAAGAGATGGTTCTCTGAAAGTATAACCAAGATTGATGGACCTCTAACCAGGCTCACCAAAAAGTAAAGAGAGAGGACCAAAATAAACAAAATCAGAAATGAAAGAGGAGAAATAACAACAGATCCCTGCAAAATAAAAAGGATTGTTAAAAAAATACTATGAATAAACTGGACAACCTGCAGGAAATGAATATATTCCTAGAAAAACATAACCTTCCAAAACTCAATGAGGAAGAATGTAAACATCTCAATAGTCCAATAACTATGGAAGAATTTGAAGCACTCATCAAAAATTTGCAGCAAACAAAAGCCTAGGACCAGATAGCTACACAGGAGAGTTATACCATACATTCAAGGAAGAATTAAAACAATCTTCCTCAGACTATTCCAAAAAATTCAAGAATAAGAGACCCTTCCAAACACCCTCTATGAAGCCAGTATCACCATAATACTAAAACCAGATAAATAAAACACAATGAAAGAGAATTACAGACCAATATCCCTCATGAAAACAGATGCCAAAATCCTCAACAAAATTCTAGCTAATCAGATCTAGCAGTACATCAGAAAAATCATACACCAGGACCAAGTAGGATTTATCCCAGGAATATAATGATGGTATCATATCCATAAATCAATAAAAATGATACATCATATAAACAAATTGAGAAATAAAAAATACGTAGTCATATCAATTAATGCAGAAAAAAAGCATTTGACAAAATCCAACACCCTTTCTTGATATAAACTTTCACCAAGGTTTGAATAGAAGGTTCATACCTCAACATCATAAAAGCCATATATGACAAACCCAGAGCTAACATCATACTCAATGGGCAAAAACTAAAACCATTTTCCCTAAGAACAGGAACAAGACAGGAATGTCCACTCTCACCACTCCTGTTCGACATAGTACTGAAAGTATTAGCCATTGCAATTAGACAACAAGAAGAAATAAAAGGCATCCAATTTGGAAAAGAGGAAGTAAAGCTGTCCTTATTTGCAGATGACATGATACTGTACATAATACTCTTAAAGATTCCATTAAAAAACTAATAGACTTAATAAATAAATTCAGCAATGTAACAGGATACAAAATTAATGCCAAGAAATCTATGCCATTTCTATACACTAATAGTGAACTTACAGAAAGAGAGACTAAAAAAGCAATACCACTTACCATCATACCAAAAATATTAAAATACCTAGGAATAAACAACTAAGGAGGTAAAAGACCTATATGCAGAAAACTACAGGACACTGAAAAAAGAGATGGAGGAAGACATAAACAGATGGAAGAGCATACCATGCTCATGGATTGGGAAAATCAACATCATTAAAATGTCCATATTAAACAAAGCAATCTATAGATTCAATGCACTACCCCTTAAAATACCAACGACATATTTCACAGACCTAGAAAGAACTCGCAAAAGATTCATCTGCAATAAAAAAAAAAAACGAACCCAAATAGCCACAGCAATAATAAGAAAGTAGAATAAAGTAGGTGGGATCTCAATACCAGATCTCAAGTTGTATTACAAAGCAACTGTTCTCAAAACAGCCTGGTACTGGCACAAGAACAGACAGATAGGCCAATGGAATAGAATAGAGAATCCAGATATCGACACAAACCACTATGCTGAATTAATATTTGACGAAGGAGGCATGAACATACAATGGAGTCAAGAAGTCTCTTCAATAAATTGTGTTGGGAAAACTGGACAGATACATGTAAAAAAATGAAACTAGACCACCAATTTATACCATACACAAATATAAACTCCAAAGGGATACAGGAGTTAAACATAAGATGGGAAACCATAAATATACTAGAGGAATCAGTAGGCAGCACAATCTCAGACACATGCTGAAGGAACTTTTTCACTAATACTGCCCCAAAGGCAATGGAAGCTAAAGAGAAAATAAACCAATGGGACTACATCAAAATAAAAAGCTTTTGCACAGCAAAAGAAACCATCAACAAAACAACAAGAAAGCCAACTGTATGGGAGAACATACTTGCAAATGTTATCACTGATAAAGGTTTAATCTCCAACATCTACAGCCAACTTATACAACTTAATAAAAGAAAGATAAAAGATCCAATAAAAAATGGGCAACGGACCTAAATGGGATCTTTACAAAAGAAGATAGAGGGAAGGCAAAAGACATATGAAAACATGCTCAAAATCACTAATTATCCAAGAAATGCAAATCAAAATGACAATGTGATACCATCTCACACCTGTCAGAATGGCAATCATCAAAAAATCAACAAATGGCAAATGTTGGCGAGGATGTGGAGAAAAAGGGGCCTTGGTGCAGTCACTGTGGAGAACAGTATGGAGTTTCCTCAAAAAAACTAAAAATAGAACTGCCATTTAACCTAGCAATCCCACTCTTAGAAATTTATCCTAAGAAACTAGAAACATCAATCAGATAGGATTTATGCACCCCAATGTTCATAGCAGCACAATTTACAATAGCTAAGATTTGGAAACTGCCTAGTTTCCAGTCAGCAGATGACTGGATCAGAAAACTATGGTGCATCTACACAATGGAATTCTCTGCTGCCATAAAAAAGAAAGAATTCTTACTATTTGCAGCAACCTGGATGGAACTAGAGAGCATTATGCTAAGTGAAATAAGCCAGTAAATGAAGGAGAAATACCACATGATCTCACTCATTTGTGGATGATAAAGAACATTATAAACTGGTGAACAAAAATATAGACATAGAGGCAGTAAAGCATCAAACAGACTGTCAAATTATAGCAGGAAGGTTAAGGAGAGGTGGGGTAGATAAGAGATCAACCAAAGGACTTGTATGCATGCATATAAGCATAACCAATGAACACAAGACACTGGGGGGTTGGGGTATTCCTGGAAGGGTGGGGGGCAATAGGGAGATATGTATACATGTAACACAATAAAAATAAGTAAAAAAAAATTAGAAGGATGTATTTTTTCTGGCCTAATTGGAAGATATGCTTATATTATAGAAATACCAAAGGTGACAGATTTAATTTACAGCTGCTGTATGATAAGGTTTGGTTTGGGTGGAAACAGAACTTCCCTGGTAACAGAAGAAAAGGGCAGAAAAGGAGAACCAAGGGTATTTCTTAGGAACATATCTTTGGTAAGAGAATATTACTTCCAAGAAGGCCCAGAGACACCTCCAGTAGTAAGACAGAAAGTTACTGGCATGTCTACTGGTTTATTTCTGGTGTTTGAGGAAAAGAAGTGGTGACAATAATACAGGAAAAGGGCACTACCTTTATTAGAAACACTGAGACTCCCATATTAAGAAGGACTTCCATTTTTCCCAGTGATGGACTTTTTATTAGCCTCTAAACTGTGAAGAACTAGAAAAGGTGGGTAAAAATACAAAAAGGATCTTTTATTTATTTTTTATTTAATTTCTTTATTGATTTAAGTATTACATATCTGTCCTTATTCCTCCATTATCCCCCA
Organism: Lasiurus borealis; assembly: GCA_004026805.1. Lineage (NCBI taxonomy): Eukaryota > Metazoa > Chordata > Mammalia > Chiroptera > Vespertilionidae > Lasiurus > Lasiurus borealis. Next base: position 10,533 of record PVJN01018046.1, read on the forward strand.
CTTCCCATTCATGCTCCCAACCCCCTTTTGTCTGTGTCCATTGAATAGGCTTATATGCATGCAAATAAGTCATTTGGTTGCTTTCTCCCTTTTACCCCATCATCCTCTACCTTCACTGAGGTTTGACATACTGATTCATATTTCTCTGTCTGTGGATCTATTTTTGTTCATCAGTTTATGTTGTTCATTATCTTCCACGAATGAATGAGATCATGTGATATTTATCTTTCTCTGCCTGGCTTATTTCACTTAGCATAATGCTCTCCATCTCCATCCATGTTGTTGCAAATGGTAAGAATTTGTTTTTTACTGCAACATAGTATTCCATTGTGTAGATGTACCACAGCTTTTTAATCCACTCATCTGCCGAGGGACACTTAGGCTGTTTACAGATCTTAGCTATGTTGAATTCTACTATTATGAACATATGGATGCATTTATCCTTTCTGATTTGTGTTTCTAGCTTCTTGGGTTATATTCCTAGGAGTGGAAACACTGGGTCAAATGGGAGTTCCATTTTTAGTTTATTGAGGAAACTCCATACTCTTCTCCACAGTGGCTGCATCAGTCTGCATTCCCACCAGCAGTGCACAAGGGTGCCTTTTTCCCTGCATCCTCTCCAGCACTTGTCATTTGTTGATTTGTTGATAATAGCCATTCTGAGAGATGTGAGATGGTACCACATTGTTGTTTTGATTTGTATCTCTCTTCTGATTAGTGACTTTGTGCAGGTTTTTATATGTCTCTTGACCTTCTTTCTGTCTTCTTTTGAAAAGTGTCTATTTAGATCAGATGCCCATTTTTTTATTGGGTTGTTTATTTTCCTTTTGTTAAGCTGCATAAGTTCCCTGTAAATGTTGGAGAAAAAAAGCCTTATCCCTGATATCACTGGCAAATATGTTCTCCCATTCAATGGGCTTTCTTATTGTTTTATTGATGGTCTCCTTTGCTGTGTAAAAGCTTTTTATTTTGATGTAGTCCCATTTGCTTATTTTCTCTGTAGCTTCCATTGCCCTAGGAGCAGTATCAGTCAAGAAATTGCTTCAGCATATGTCAGAGATTTTTCTGCCTGTGGATTCCTCTAGTATTTTTATGGTTTCCCATCATATGTTTAAGTCCTTGATACATTTTGGGTTTATTTTTGTGTATGGTATAAGTCGCTTTATGGGTTCTCTATTTTATTCCACTGATCTATATGTCTGTTCTTGTGCCAATACTAGGCAATTTTGAGAACAGTGGCTTTGTAATACAGCTTGATATCTGGTATTTAGATCCTACCTACTTTGATCTTCTTTATCAAGATTGCTGTAGCTGTTCGTGGTCTTTTTTTTTTTATTCCAGATGAATTTTTGGAAAGTTCTTTCTATGTTTGTGAAATATGCCATTGGTATTTTAATGGTAAGTGCATTGAATTTATAGATTGCTTTGGGTAGTATGGACATTTTGATAGTTGATTCTACCAATCCATGAACATGGTATGTTCTTCCATCTGTGTTTGTCTTCCACTATCTCTTTTTCAGTGTTGTGTAGTTTCCACGAATAGGTCTTTTACCTCCTTAGTTAAGTTTATTCCTAGGTATCTTAATTTTTTTGGTGTGATGGTAAATGGGATTGCAGTTTTAGTCTCTCTTTCTGTAAGTTCATTATTGGTATGTAGATATGCCAAAGATTTCCTCATGTTAATTTTGTATCCCGCTACATTGCTGAATTCATTTATTAAGTCTAATAATTTTATTATGGAGTCTTTAGATTTTTCTGGGTACAGTATTATGTCATCTGAAAACAAGGACAGTTTTACTTCTTCTTTTTCAATTTGGATATTTTCTTCTTTTTTCTGATCACAATGGCTAGTACTTCCACTGTGTTGAACAGTAGTGGGATGAATGGGCATGCCTGTCTAGTTCCTGTTCTTAGGAAAATGGTTTCAGTTTTTGCCCATTGAGTATGATGTTAGCTGTGGGTTTATCCTATATGGCTTTTATTATGTTGAAGTATGATCCTTCTATTCCCATCTTGTTGAGAGTTTTTATCAAGAAAAGGTGTTGGATTTTGTCAAATGCTTTTCCTGCATCAATTGATATATCTATGTGTTTTTTATCTTTCTTTTATCTTTGTTTAAGTTATGTATCATGTTTATTGATTTGCAAATATTGTACCATCCTTGCATCCCTGAGATAAATCCTACTTGGTCATGGTGTATAATCATTCTGATGTACTGCTGAATCCTATTTGTAGTATTTTGTTGAGATTTTGGCATCTATTTTCATGCAGAATATTGACCTGTAATTCTCTTTCATTGTATTATCTTTATCTGGTTTTGGTATAGGGTGATGTTTGCTTCATATAAGGAGCTAGGAAGTGTTCCTTCTTCTTGAAGTTTTTGGAATAATATGAGGAGGATAGGCTTTAGTTCTTCCTTGAATGTTTGGCAAAACTCCCCTGTGAAGCCATCTGGTCCTGGACTTTTGTTTGCTGGAAGTTTTTGATGACTGCTTCAATTTCTTCTTTAGTTATCATCCTATTGAGATTTTTTTAGAATCCTCCTGCATAAGTTTGGAAGGTTGTATTTTTCTAGGAATGTGTCCATGTCCTCTGGATTGTCTAATTAGAATAGAGTTGTTCATAGTATTTTTAAATAATCCTTTGTATTTCAGTGGGGTCTTTTGTTGTCTCTCCCCTTTCATTTATTGTTTTGTTCACTTGAGTCCTTTCTTGTTGCTTCTTGGTGAGCCTGGTTAGAGGTTCATCAATCCTGTCTAAGAACCAGCTCTTTGTTTAATTGATCTTTTGTGTTTTTCTTTTCTTTTTTTTTGTCTCAATGTCATTTATTTTTGCTCTCATTTTTATTACTTCCTTCCTTCTGATCACTGTGGGCTTTTTTGTTGCTCTCTTTCTAATTCTTTGAGTTGTTGAGTTAGATGATATATTACCATTTTTTTAATTTGTTTTTTGAGGTAGGCCTGTAGAGCTATGAACTTCCCTCTCAGGACTGCTTTCATTGTGTCCCATAGCATTTGCATTCTTGTGTTTTTATTGTCATTAGTCTCCAGGACATTTTTAATTTCTTCTTTGATAACCCAATCACTGTTTACTAGCATGTTATTCAGCTTCCTATTTTGGAATCTCTATGCTTGTGTGACATTTTTCTTCACCACATCAGGGAAGTTTCCTAACATTATTTCTTCATATAGGTCTTCTAACTCTTGTTCTGGCACCCCTATTATTCATATGTTGCTTCGTTTAATATTGTTCCATAGATCCCTTAGGCTCTCCTCCCGTCTTTCAATATTTTTCACCAGTCAAAATTCAGTTTGGCTGTGTTTTGCTTCCCTGAATTCCAATTTGCTAATTTGGTCCTCTGCTTCTAGTCTACTGTTGAAACTTTCCATGGTGTATTTTATTGCAGCTATAGCACTCTTCATTTCTTCTTGATTCTTCCATAAATTGTTGAGTTTTTCATCCCTTTCTTCTTGATTCTTACATAAGGTATTTATTTTTCTCTTATCCAGTTTATGAACTCTATGACCCTTATTCTGAATTTTTTTTCTGCCTCTGTTTCACTTAGCTGCTTTTCGGGTGCTTCCTCCTTTTCTTTCCTTTGGGGGTATGTTTGTCTACCCATTTTTGGTTTCACCGATTATCTAGATGTTGAGCTGTGTAGGGGCTGCTCCTTGAGTGGCAGTGGTTTCTCTAGCTGCAGTTGCTCCTCAGACAATCACAGTAGCAGCTGCTTCTAAGTTAGCAGCAGCTCCTCTGGCAGGTGCCGTTCACAGCAGTAGTGCCTCCTCTGGCTGGTAGGAGAGGCTACTCCTATAGCTGCTGTTCCTTTTATGGGGGTAGGCTGCTCATGTGGCTGCTGCTCCTCGGACAGGGATGGACTTTTTGTATGGCTGCTGTTTTTTAGATGGGGTCTGGCTGCGTATTGCTGCTGTTCCTCTGATGGGACAGGCCACTCATGATGCTGCTGCTCTTTGGACAGGGGCAGGTTGCTTGCAGGGCTGCTGCTCCTCATCCAGGTGTGGGTTGCTTATGTAGTTGCTTCTTTTTAAATGGTGGGCAGTCTTCTCATATGGCTGCTGCTCATGCTGTTGATGCTCCTCAGACAGGAATGGGGTGTTCACCCAGCTCCTTCTCAGGCAAGTTCAGGCTGTGTGTGGCTTTTCAGACCAGTGTGGACTGCACAGAGATGCTGTTCATTGGATGTGGGCAATCTACTTATGTGGCTGCTGCTCCTCAGAAGGGAGTGGGTTGCTCATACTTCTGCTGCTCGGATATGCATAGGTGGCTTGTGCATCCATTGCTCCTCAGAAGGGAATGGCCTGCTGACAGAGGTTCTGCTTATCAGATGGGGGCAAGCAACTCACACAACTGCTGATCCTCAGATGGGGGCAGGTGGTTCTCGTGGCTGCTGTTTCTCGGAAAGGGGCAGTCTACTCACACAGATGCTGCTCGTTGGACAGGGGTGGGTTTCTTGCTTAGAATCTACTTCTTGGAAGGGGGCTGGCTGTTTGTGCAGCACAAGTGCTGCTCTTTGGACAGGTGCAGTGTGTTGGTTGCACACAGCTACTGGTCCTTAGAGGGAGGCCAGCTCCTTAGAGGGGGCCCATGCTGCTCAACCAGCTGCTGCTCTTTGGATGGGGCAAGCTGCTTGCATGGTTGCTGCTCCTTATATGGGGGAACTACCTGTTCACACAGCTGCTATTCCTTGGACAGAGGCACGCCACATGAAGATGCTACTCTTAGGCCTGTGGCAGGTTGCTCATGGGGCTTCTTCTCCTTAGACAGGAGCAGGCTGCTCACGTGTCTGCTGTTCACGTGGTTGCAGTGCCCTGGGCCAGCAAAGAGGATTGGGGCAATATCTGTAGGGGCTGAGCTTACATAGTGAAAATAAGATTAAGAATTGGAAGAATATAGGAAGGACCTCAATTTAGTATTGAGGAAGGAATAAGTGGATAAGAAGAATGAGAATGAGAAGGAAAAAAATAATAAATTTACCCAAAAAATAATGAAAAAAAATAATTTTAGAAAGGGTATAAAAAATTAAAAATAGTAAATAAAAATAGTGATGATAAAATAATGCGAAAAGAAATAGAAAATAAAGCAACAAACAAAAACAAAAAATATAGAAGAAAAGGGGAAAAGGGGGATAATAAAAATTAAAAAATAAAAATAAATATGAAGTATCATTCCTTAGGCTGATTTATAATTCCAGTCATCTATACTGTACTGTTTCTCATTTTCCAATTGCTGGGGCTAAATATTTCACTATAGGCCAGCTCCTATGACCTCAGGGAGTATTCATATTCCTTTGTATTATTTACATGGGATCTGTGTGTGGCTATATTAGTTGCTTGGAGAATGGAGGAAGAGTCTATCTCTCAGGAGAAAATGGCAACACAAGTATGACTCAGCACCAGATATGCTACTACCCTTCCTGAACCCTAACCTACTCTCCCTCAATTCCACAACTCCACACCTTCTCCCACTCCTCAGACATGGATAAGTGTTTGTATCCGAAAGGTCCTACAAACTAGGTTCAATAAAGAAAGGCACAGGCCCATGTGAGGAGGGATGCAGTTGTCTGGCCAGGCCTTCAGGGCTGCCTCTGAGCTCAGATTCAAAATCTAGGCTCCAAGGTCCAAAATTCCCTACTTCCCGCAGTACCGTGGACCCTTTTTTCACAGTCAGATGCTTTGCCTTTCCTGAGGGATGAGGCTTGGTGCCCTGTAATTTCTCCATGATCCTCTGGGCCCAGAGGTCTGGCAGACTCTCTTGCCAAGATCCTTGATTTCACTTTTACCAGGGGACCTCTTCCCTTCCTGGCTGCAAACTGTCTCACCAACTTGGGCTAAATTCCACTCCTTTCTTCTGCTCACTCTATTTGCTTCAGGATAAGGCTCAGAGCACATCTGTCTATTCCACCACCATTTTGTCTCCTCCTGGAAATTTGAATTTTAAAAAAATAATTTATGGCTCTTGCTGGGTAGCTCAGTTGGTTAGTGTTATCCCAATAAACAAGGTTACAGGTTTGATCTCTGGTCAAGGCACATACAAGAATCAACCAATGAATAGAACAACAGATTGTTGTCTCTCTCACACACATCAATAATTTTTTTAAATTGTTTTTAATTAAAAATTTATTCATAATAAATTAAAAAACAAAATACTTAGGAATAATTTTAATTATATATATATATATATATATATATATATATATATATTTATAATTTGTTTGGTTAAAATTACAATGAGTAAAAAGAAAGTTGGATAAGTTGGCATAAGGACAGACATATACCTATCAATGAACCTGAAGAAAGATTCAGAAAACTTGGTGATTTTCAACTAAGGTGCCAAGGAATTTAATGGTGTAAAGAAGATTCTTTCACAAATGCTGCTGGAATAACTGAATTCTCTTTTTTAAAAAAAATAGGAATAATAATTCTAAATGTTATACCATACAGAAAAATTAACCTTCAGTGGGTTATATGTCTAAATGTAATATACTGTGAATATTAAAAGGATATGAGGGTTTTATGTAGGACTTTATGCTAATTAACTTTAAGATATAGATATGTTCAAATCCCTAGAACAGTGGTCAGCAGAGCCAAATATCAACATTACAACAATTGAAATTTCTTTTGGGAGCCAAATTTTTAAAATTTATACTTCTTCTAACACCACTTCTTCAAAATAGACTTGCCCAGGCCTTGGTATTTTGTGGAAGAGCCACACTCAAGGGGCCAAAGAACCGAATGTGGCCCATAAACCGTAGTTTGCCAACCACTACCCTAGAAAAATCCAACTTAAAAATTGCTCTTCAAAAACCATTCAAAGGCCACAAACTTGGTGAAAAATATTTACAACACACACTTTGACTAAAACATGTATATAGGCGAAGGGGAAAAGGTACAAAGTTTGCTCTACAAAACGTATTTGCAGGGAAGCGATTTAAATCTACTATTTGTAATACATAAATATGGTATAAATAAAATAAACTGTGAAGAGCTATATTAGTGTAACTTACTGGTATTAAGGTTGGTAAAAATAAAGGTACAGAAAATGTATAGAAAGTCAAAATAAGCAGCTAAATGAGATATATCATAATTTATTCCTTATTCTACACATTAATTTTGTGGCCTATACACTATTTTTTCTTACCATATTCCAAACCAGCCTTTCCATCTCAAATTATGTCTTTAGTTCTGGCTTCTCTTTCACATGTTTTCTAATATCTTCCATTACATTCTTCTCCCTGGAAATCTTGTCTCTTGATCACCTTATTTCTAAACAATCAAATGATATCATGATATTGCTTACATTTCTTTCTGGCTTTTCACATAAATATATGTAATGGCTTTCAAGTCAGATAACTTTCTTAACATTGTACCAAGACCACAACATGTTTTATCAAAAAAACAGTAAAATGCCTTCATTTGGCTATGCCATAGGATCTACCTTTCTTCTACAGTATTGCCCAGTTCACCTGTTTCTCTTGTATATCATGCTTTAAGTCTATTCCTTTTACTCCTGGTTTCACAAGCAATCAGTTTTTATGTAGGCCACAGACTGGAAAGAACTCTTAAACACAAAAATAAGTGTTTACCAAGGCTGAAAAAATTCTTCAGAGAACTTAGTCCCTTGCAGCTGACACTTTTAGAATTACAGCATAGATTAAGTGGGTGGATACAGATTTCATTTTTTAAGAACTTCATTGTTTCTTGCTGCCACTAAAAACAAACCAAAGCCATTGGACCCTAATGAGTTATTATGGGCCATCTATTAAAAATGATTTCCCTCTATCTTGTAAAAATGGAGAAGGGGTAGAACTTTCCTTTGGAATGCTTTGTACAAGAGGCCTTTCTTTAGTTAAGAAATTTTTATAAGAACCAAGACCACACTATACAATATAAAATGTATATTCTGACAAAAATGGTAAAATAAAGAACATGAACTCCTGAAATTCTTGAGGCATTGCTAAAAAGCCAAAGGCATGCTTCCTTAACTAAAAAATGTTTTCGCTTCCACAGGAAAAGTCTATTTGCCTGCATCCCTTTCTTTGATGACACCCTTACCGCCTCAGGACTGATGCTTAGAAACAGACTGGGTGTGTGGAGCCAGTTCAGGGAGAGACTTGGGGGGAAAGGTTGTCTATACATCACTGGACTGGGACCACGCCCAGCAAGCATTGGGATCCCTTATGAGTCAAGAGGAAAATACAGCGCGAGTTAGTAGTATCATACACTACTAACTTTCCACAAAGATTTCCAGAAACCTGACTCACAGCCAGAAACTCAAATCATGTGGGCAGGAAGAAAAAAACAAACAAAAAATACGCCGCCATTTCTGCCTCCTGGGACCAGCAATCAAAGCAAGCAAGGAGCAGACGCGCGGGCCAGAGGCGCTGACGTCCCCAGAGTACGCGAGCGCGCGCGAGAGGCCCCGCCCCCTCAGCTTCCGCCAATGCAAGGCTCACGCCCCAGGAACCAGCTCCCACGGGCACAGATAGTGGCTTCCGCCCTGAGTCCCCACGGTCGCCATTTGGTTCCGGTTCTAGCTGCACCGTCCCTCGGGAACCCTTCGGAAGTCCGGGACCAGAGGCTGGCGCCAATGTGCATTTCCGGCGACAGACACGAAGGCAAGCGTCCGGTGACGCCTCTTCCTGTCTCCCTGCAACCCGCCAAAGCTCTGGCTCCTAGCGCGGCAGCGCCATCTGGTGCCGAGTGAGCCGAGCCTTGTTCTTAGGCTCTACCTGAGAAACCGCCATGGCTTTCTTTTTTTTTTTTTTTTTTTAATTAAATCTTTATTATTCAGATTATTACATCTGTTTCTCTTTTTTCCCCTCCATAGCACCCCTCCACCCAGCTCCCACCCCTCCCTCTGCCCTTAGCTCCCTCCCATTGATCTCATCCATAGGTGTATGATTTTTGTCGTCTCTCGCTGTACACCCCTCACCCCTTTCCCCCTGAGAATTATCAGTCCACTCCCTTTAGACGGGAATGGCAAGAAATATTCAATATGATAAATAGCAAGAACTTACAACCAAGAATACTCTATCCAGCAAAGCTATCATTCAGAATTGAAGGGCAGTAAAGAGCTTCACAGATAAGAAAAAGCTAAAGGAGTTCATCAACTCCAAACCAGTATTATATGAAATGCTGAAAGGTACTCTTTTAGAAGAGGAAGAAGAAGGTAAAAGATAAAAAGTTATGAACAACAAATACATATCTATCAATAAGTGAATCTAAAAATTAAGTTAATTAAAAATTTGGTCAACAGAATAAACCGCCATGGCTTGCTTTTCCACCTTGAGGAAAGGAAAGATTTGGGTTCCCGCCCAGAGGAGGGGCTTTGAAGTGGAAGCTGCTTGTACAGCGTTGGGCAAAAGTAGAATTTCAGGTGTGAGTATACGCAACATGGAGTTTATTATTGTATTATTACTTATTAAAGTGTTATTTCTTTAATAGGAATAACTGTAAATTTACTTTTGCCCCACCCTATAGCTTTCCAGGCTCTGCTGCCTCATGATATTGGCAGAGTACATGCTGTCTCCTCATAGGGTCTTTTCAGTTACATTCACAATGTATGCTGAAGTGTTGTGGAGACTCACAGATTCTCATCATTTACTTGCACAATAAAATGAAAGATACTTCAGTCAGATCTATAAAAATTAAAAAGATTAAGACCATTGAGTTCTGGGAAGGCTTTGTGGACATTGAATTGGCAGGAAGATGTCTGTTGCAGCCACTTTAGTCAGGAATTTGACAATACCTAGCGGGGCAAAAGTAGTTTTACAGTTGTGAGTTTTCGAAATACAGTTTATTCTTGTATTATTGTTTATTAATTATTGCATTATTTAACTTACTTTCCCCCCACACCCTGACTACACACAAATAGAGAGGAAACAGTTCTTTTTTTTTAGTGTTTATTGTGGGGCAACCCACAAGAGACGACCACCAGAGACAGAGATCAAAATTTATGAGCCTTAATAAGCTGACCAGCGACTACAATTGCAGCACTTCACCATGGCAAAGGCTGAACTGCAGTCCAGACCACAGGTGTTACAGCAAATTTATACTCAGAAACCATGAGAGGGAGTTAGGACTCTTACAATGACAATCTAAAGGTTACAAAAGTTATTTCAGCCATTTCCAAGAAACTCAGGGCACAGGTACAACACCTGGGCACACTAGGCGGGAGCATGAACCACCCTCTCCCCCCAAATTCCAACCGACCCATTGTTCAGTGACCTACTCCATCTTCCTCTGTCTTAATGCACCCTGCCTCCTGGGGCAATGGAGAAGCTGTGCAATGTTTTCAGCCCAGAACTTTATTCTTGCAGCCTAAAACATCCCCTACTAGTCTTTACAGTGAATCAAAACATTGATTCAGATTCCTCTCCTCCTTCCCCCGGGATTCACTGGTAGCCAGGAGCACACACAGGTGGGCTATCCAGGTCCAGTGGGTGGGCTTCTCGGTGTGCTGCCCTGATGATTCGCCTTGTAGCCGCTGTACTGCTCTAGAGTGCCTGCAAAGACTTGAGATTTCTATTGGATAATACAGCTAGATCTTCCTCCCTTAGCTATGGGAGAAGAGGTGGCAGACAGCCAAACATGATTTCAAAAGAATTCAGCCCTTTTACATATGGGGTGCAGCAAGCCCTGAGTAGGGCAAAGTGGAGGAGACTTACAAAGTTCTCACCAGTCTCTAATTTTAGTTTAGTTAGGGTTTCCTTAAGTGTCTGAAACTGTCCAGAACTCTGAGGTCTATAAACACAATGTAATTTCCACGTGACCCTAAGAGCCTTAACTAAAGATTGGGTTACCTTAGCAATGAACACCAAGCCATTGTTGGACTCCATGAATAAAAGGTAGGCCATACCAGGAGAAAATTTCTGAGAGGAGTTTCTTAACTACTACCTGTGCTGTTTCAGCCCTGGTCAGGTATGCCTCTGGCCAATCAGAGAAGGTGTCCACAAACACTAGAATATATCAGTATCCTCCCAGTCCACTGGGCAATTCAGTGAAGTCAACTTCCCAGTGTTCACCAGGGTTTGAACCTCGAAACCAGGTTCCTGATGGGGCAGTTATTGGAGGTCCTGGGTTCACTTGTGCACAGACCTGGCATCTCCTGGCTGTATTCCAGGCCATTTTATGCAACCCAGGAATACAGCATTCTCTTCCTAACAGCTCAGCTAACTTAGTTCCTCCTAGATGTGTGCTCCTGTGTGTTTGGGAGGCGATAGTCCGTCCAAGGGCTTCTGGAACAAATGGTCTCCCATCTGGTAACTGTAGCCATGCATTGGTATTTATTTCTCCTGTAACCTCCTGGCTGTATCCCCTTCCTTGGGGGTGTACCTGGGGCTGGGCTTCAGATTCTGAGTGGGTATGGCTGCCCACTGGGGGCCCTACTGGTCTTTTTACAGTCTCCTTAGCCATTTTGTCAGCAAATTGGTTCCCCTTCGCCACAGGGGAATTGTCCTTTTGATGCCCTTTGCAGTGGATGACTGCAACTTCTTTAGGACCCCAAATGGCTGAAAGAAGGTTTAGTATCTCTGGAGCATTTTTAATATCCTTCCCCCCTGAGGTTAGAAGGCCCCTCTCCTGATATAAGGTTCCATATATATGCACTGTGGCAAAGACATATCTACTGTCTGTGTAGATATTGATTCTCTTGTCCTTTACTAATGTAAGGTCTGAGTGAGGATTATGAGTTCTGCCTTCTGTGCTGAAGTCCCATGTCCTAAGGATTGTGCCCATATGACTCTTTCTTGTGTAACTACAGCTGTCCCAGCATACCTGATACCATCCTTCATAAAGCTGCTCCCGTCAGTGAATAGGATCTCCTCAGGGTTGTAGATGGGCTGGTCTGTTAGGTCGGCCCTCAAGGAAGTTAGGGTAGTCAGGGTCTCTTCACAGTCGTGGAGGGGAGTTTCAGCTCCCTCATTGGGGAGGAGAGTGGCCATGTTTATGGCTGTAGTCTTCAAGAAGCTTACCCTCAGGGGGTCTAGCAGGAGTACCTGGTACTGAGTAATACGAGCATTTGATAACCAACACTCAGGTGGGCTATGCAGTAGGGTTTCTACTGCGTTGGGTGCAACCACTTGCAAGTCTTGACCAAAAGTCAGACTTTTGGTCTGAAGCGGCTTCCTTAACCAGTATGTCCATGGCTGCTATAGCCTTCAGACAGCCCGTCCTTCCTGCAGCCACTGGGTCGAACCTCCTAGATAAGTAGGCAACTGGCCTCTTCCAGGGTCCCATAGTTTGTGTTAGTACCCCTTTTCCAACCCCCTGAGATTCTGCCACATAAAACTGGAAGGGCTTGGTGAGGTCAGGCAGTGCCAGAGCTGGAGCACTCACGAGGGCCTGCTTTAACTTTTGGAACGCCTTTTCCTCTATGTCTGTCCAGGAGAGGCCTGAGTTTTTACCCCCTATAGTTGAATATAGGGGCTTGGCTATTTCAGCAAAACCCAGGATCCAAAGTCTGCAATATCCCACGGCTCCCAGGGATTCCTGTACCTGCTGCTTTGTCTTTGAGGTGGGTATTGAGAGTATGGCCTAAACTGTTATTTGAGAAGGTCCATTTACCTTCTTTGATGTTGTATCCAAGATACATTACCTTGGTTGAGCAGAGCTGGGCTTTCTTAGCCGATACACAGTACCAAGTTGATCTAGCGTCACCTGCAGGTCCTGAGTTGCCTGTTGACATTTCTCCCAGTCCCCAGTAGCAAGTAGGAGGTCATCAACATACTGGAGTAGGGTGATGCCCGAGTAATTATGATGGTACTCCTTTAAGTCCTGGTTCAGAGCCTCATCAAACAAGGTAGGGGAGTTCTTAAATCCCTGGGGAAGCCTTGTCCAGGTTAACTGTCCTGATTCCCCCTTTTCTGGATATTTCCATTCAAAAGCAAAAATTGGCTGGCTCTGCAGCGCAAAAGGGAGGGAGAAAAAGGCATCCTTTAAGCCTAAGACCATATAATATCGGTGTTCAAGGCGGAGCAGGCTCAGGAGGGTGTAGGGGTTGGGCACCGTTGGGTGTATAATCTCTACTCTTTTATTAACTTCTCATAAGTCCTGGGCTGGCCTAAAGTCCTCTGTCCCAAGCTTCTGGATGGGGAGTAAAGGAGTGTTCCATCCATACTGGCAGGGAATCAGGACCCCAGGCTCCCTTAATTTTAGGATGTGCTTTGCTATCCTTATTTTCGCCTTCTGACTCATAGGGTACTCTAACTGGGGTGGCCATATTGGTTAATTGGATCACTATAGGGCGTCTATGAGCTGCTAACCCAGATGGGTTCCCTTCTGCCCAGACATCCAGAATTTCCTCTCGGAGTCTCCTGAAGTAAGGATCCTGTGGAGGGGCTTCCAAAGGTCCTTCATGCAGCCTGTATTCCTCCTCTAGGGGATGAGTGAGGAGGAGAATTGTTTTTTCCTGGTTTACTGGTGCCTGAAAAACTACCTGAGGATCCCGTCCTTCAAAAGAAATTGTGGCCTGGAATTTGCTGAGCAGATCCCTCCCTAGGAGGGGATAAGGGCATGCAGGCATAACAAGGAAGGAATGAGTAACAGTCTTTTCCCCGAGGTTAACAATCTGGGCTTGTGTCCAGGGGTAAGACTTTACTTGTCCAGTGCCCCCTGAATGGGAGTTCTGTCCTTAGAAATTGGCCCAGCCGGGTGTTGCAGTACAGAGAAGGTAACTCCAGTGTCTATCAGAAAATCTACTGGTTTGCCTTCCACGTTTAGCATTACCGGGGGCTCCTGAGGGCCCACAGAGCCCTAACGCCTTCAGTCCACTTCTTCCACTAACACCAGGACTGCCTTATTCCCTGGCTGCTCAGGCCACTCCTGTTTCCAGTGTCCTTCTTTCTTACAGTAGGCACACTGGTTTTTCCCCAGCCAGGTCTTTTGGTTCTGTCCTCTCTTCTCCCATTCTTTTCTTCCCATCCCTCTTTGCTGTCTCCTCACTTCATTCACGGCTAGAAGGACCTTTGCCATTTTGGCGTTTAGGTTAGCAGTCTGATCTTCTCGGTTGTTAAAGACCTTCTGGGCGACCTCGACCAGTTCTGAAAGTCACTTCCCCTCAAAGCCTTCTAACTTCTATGATTTTTTTCTAATATCTGGGTCCAACTGGGACACAAACGCTACATTGATAATCCGCCAATTCTCTGGGACATTAAGGTCTATTGGGGTGTACACCCGATATGCCTCACAGAGCCTCTCGGGGAAGGCAGCGGGACTTTCATTTGGTCCCTGGACTGTTTCTGTTACCTTGGAAAGGTTGGTGAGCTTCCAAGATGCTGCTCAAATGCCTCCCAGGAGAGTCTGGTGATACCTGTCAAGAGCCTCCCTTCCTCGATCAGTGTTGTGATCCCATTGAGGCCTTCCAGATAGAAAAACAGCCTCGATCCTCCCTGGGTCTGTGGTGAGTTGGCCATCTGGCCCAAGGACTAACTTCCTCTCTCTCTCTCTCTCTCTCTCTTTCTCTCTCTCTCTCTCTCTCTCTCTCTTCTGAGGTGAAAAGTGTCTGAAGTAGCTGCTGATAGTTGTCCCAGGTGGGCTGATGGGTGAAAAAGACTGACTCTAGGAGTGAAATCAATTCTTGGGGATTCTGGGAGAATGATGGATTCTGGTTCTTCCAGTTATATAGGTCACTGGTTGAAAATGGAAAATATACCATAAAAGGCTGACCATCAGGTCCTAAATCAGGGGGACTTGCCCAGCGAAGAGGGAACATGGAAGCAGGGCCACTGAAACCTCTTTCTCTCCTCTGCTGTTCAGTTCTGGTGGACCATAAGGGGTCCCGGTCCGGGTGTGGGATGGACTGAAAGGGTTGTTTGAAGACAGAATCTGAAGGAGAGGCCAATTGTCCGAGGCCCCCAGGCTCCATGGACTTGGGTCCAGATTTTTTCTCACTCTAGGCAGAGGTGCCTGCAGGAATGCGGGATATAAGGGTATTGCTGGGGTTGGGTTTTCAGGGGCTCCTCCTATCTGTCCAGTTGATAATGTTGGTGCCGAAGGCCATGGGGCATCGGAGCTAGAAGGCATTTGTGAGGGTGTTGGAGCATCCTTCCAGGCCAAGAGACCCACCTCCAGTTGGGGCTCTGGAGTTGGAATATAAGGAGGAGGTTGGCGGTCGAGGACCCTGTCCTCCAGATCATTTGGTAAGACCTTAGGGTCTTACCTTCTTGTCTTCTTTTGGGGGATGAGCCAATAAAATGGTCTGTCTCTGTCTCAATTTCCTTTGTTGGCCCTGGCAATTTTTCAACCAAAGGGTTTTTCAGTGAGGATGTCAATCCAAATTTGTGTATAAAGGATTTGGTCAGGGTGACCTGAACAGCCATAAACAATATGATGAACCTTATAAGCCATTCCTAAGACATAGGTCCCAGTAGACAGCCACCCAACTCTAAATGTAGGCCATTCTAATTCACACAATCTCTGCAAATCAAAACTATTAACCTATGTCCCATAGTCTTCTCCGCGCCATTTGAAGTCCTGAAAATTCTTAAGAAAACAATGTAAGGGGGTAGACATAGACTACTGGCCCTGACCCATTTTAACAAAGACAAGGACAAGAAAGACAAGACAAACCAGACATGTGCACCCTAAGGTCGCACGTAACAGGGACCCCAGACACCATCACCTCTGGGTGTGTGGACTCAAAGACTCCGCTGCGTCCAGCCCTTCTGTAGTTCACCAGGGGAACGTTCCACAAACAGAAACCAGGTGCCTACCTCCTCACTGGAGGCAAACAGAAACCACAGCTTACCTCCCCAGTGGAGGTCCAGGTGGTTCTCACTGGTGGATTGTGAATTTTGGAGGAGGCACTCCGCCTCCCTAGAACCTGGGACAGAGACTGGAGTGTCCTCACCTGGGGTGTCTACTGGCAACGTGGCCAAAGTGTATCTCACTGGGGCCTCCAAATATTATGGGGCAACCCGGAAGAGACGACCACTAGAGACAGAGATCAAAATTTAGCAGCCTTAATAAACTGGCCAGCGACTACAGTTGCAGCACTTCACCATGGCAAAGGCTGAACTGCAGTCTAGACCACAGGTGTTACAGCAAATTTATACTCAGAAACCACGAGAGGGAGTTAGGACTCTTACAATGACAATCTAAAGGTTACAAAAGTTATTTCAGCCATTTCCAAGAAACTCAGGGCACAGGTACAACACCTGGGCATGCTTGGCCAAATCATAAACCACCCTCTCCCCCCAAATTCCAACTGACCCATTGTTCAGTGACCTACTCCATCTTCCTCTGTCTTAATGCACCCTGCCTCCTGGGGCAATGGAGAAGCTGTGCAATGTTTTTAGCCCAGAACATTATTTTTGTAGCCCAGAACAATGTTAAGCCCAGAAAAAAAAAATTCTCACTTTATTTTTTCTTCTTTAGTCTGTCGAGATTAACTATGTTCATTCTTCGCTTGGTGGGAAGATGGCCTGGGCTTTGTGAGCTTAAATTGCTAAAAACTTTTGTTTCCTGTCACCTATTAAAGCAGTATTGTAAAGTGCACATGTTTGGAACTCATGGAGAAAGCAGAGTTTCATGGATAAACAGCTTTAAAATGGGCTTAGAAAATTCAGAAAGGTATCTTCGGAAACAAATGGGAGACTTGTTTGCATGGCATATTTATTTTAGATAACCTGAGAGGGAAAATAATTTCTCCAAAGTCAGAAAAATCAACAAAAACTCTCTCTTGATAATGAATTATTGCTTGAAAACAGATTTTCTTGGGAGCTTGTAGATATGACACTACTAGGTAGCTAGCAGTGGATTGTTTTCTATGTTTCTTTGGAATGGTGATTGAATGTCAAACTATATATAGTGAAAGTTCATAAAATGTTCCCCTTGGAATGCATATAACAGTACCTACTAACTTGACTATTTCTCTGAGCATTTCTCCTATAACAGTGGTTTTCAAATTTGAACATGGAAGGCTTATTTAAACAAATTGGTCTTACCTGAAAGTTTCTAACTAGTAAGGTATGGGTAGAACTAGAAAATTATAATTCTCATAAATTCTTTGTGACACTTAAATTGTTGGTGCTAGAATCCTGCCTGGAATAATTTAGAGTTCAGGGTTGCATTGTCATTGCTCTTTCTTCTTGCAGGAAGAATACTGATAGTATTAAAACTGGGTAAATTAGAAGGCCTTATGACCTCATTTCTGGAAAGTAATAAGCTAAACTCTAAAACCAAAAAAGTTCTACATGAATTTATATGTATCTTAAAGCAACTGGTACATATAAATATGACCATGTGATAGAGGGTACTATGATACCAGGCTTGTTAAATATTTCAATTATTCCTCAGTAATTTCTGCCCTTCACGTTATCTGTTAAAGTCAATCAATTAGAAATAATTAGAATTAAGGATAAAGTTATTTCAACATTCTAATTTTACCTTTTGATAGACACAAGACTTTTTAAAAGTCCTTTTCATCTCCCCATATTCTCTTGTTTCTCAGAATCTTCTACCAACCCACTCCCACTCCAGCCATTAAATTTCCAAATGTATATAATACTTTCATTTATAAGAAAAAAGGATCATTTCTTTTATAGAAATGGATTCTCTAATCTTTTCTGCAGGCCTTTTAAGTGGTCAAATCCTGATGCTGCATTTATTTATCATGACATGGTGAATAAAGTACACTGCACACTCTGTTTTATCCTTACCTCTAATTGAATACAAATAAGAATTTGCTATATTCATAGTTGAAATTATTCATAAAACTAATCAAAAGTTCAGAATTTTTGCTCTGTTACTGACTTTACTACAGAAGCTCATATATCCTTGTTTTGAAAATTAATAAATCAATGAAGACCATAGAAATGCTGCCTTTGTACTTCATTAAGGTTTTTAGTAATCAAAAATAATAATAATGCCACTGATTAAAGGAATGAATCATGTAAGCTCTGAGGAATGAATCTATACAGTTTAAAATATAACTATCCACTCACCATACAATTATCTTTAGATCAACATCCGACAGTATATACAACTGTAGTCCCGTAAGATTCTAATGCAGCTGAAAAATTCCTATTCCCTAGTAATGTTATGGCTGTTGTAATGTCATGGTGCAATGCATGACTCATATTTTGTGGTGATGCTGATATAAACAAACCTACTGTCTACTTCTCATAAAAAAGTCCAGCATATATACTTCAGTAGTAGGCTATACATCTAGGTTTGTGTAAGTGTATTCAATGATGTTTACACAATGATGAAATTGCTTAATGACACATTTCTCGTTATTTAATTATTCCCATTATTAAGAGGTCCATGGAGGAGAGAAACCAAGATGGCAGCATTGTTGCCTCACACAACAATTTCAAAACTACAACTAAAAGACAGAACAGACACCATCCAGAACCACAGGAAAGCTGGCTGAGTGAAAATTCTACAACTAGAAGTAAAAAGAGGGACTCATGAAGACTCAGAGGAGCTATAAAAAGCTGAGATATGGAGACACACTTCTCAAGAGGACAGGTGGAGGAGGGTCTGGCTGGCTTCCTCTAGCGGGAAGGAGTCGGAATATCCCAACTGCACTGAACCCAGCTCCAGGCGAGACTCATAGCAGGAATCTGGACTGCTGTGTAAAGGAAGGAGTGCATGGAAATTTAAGGGAGCTGTGAAAGACAGAAGTCTGGGGGCTCATGAAAGTATACGGTACAAAAGTGCACACACAGAGCACTGACTGCTGATTGTGCCTGGTTTCCTCTAGCAGGAGGAAAACAGCACTGAAATCCAGGTCCAACTGCACTGAACCCCAGTTTGGGGCGATACTCTGGGGACCCAAACTCATATGGTGGGTCCCTAGAGTTCAGGAAAACACAGGCGAACCGAAAGGCAGAGTTCCAGAAGTTCACATGTGCAAAGCAGGCAGAGGTCTGGAGACAAGCCGGCATGCGCAGATAAGGCTGATCCTCACAACCAATTGGCATGGAGGTCAATTCCCCCCAGTGATACCAACAATAACCAAGACTTTATACAACAAGGCTTTACACACAGTTCACAAAGGGGTGCACCAAGAGTGTTCACCTCAGGTAACTGGGGAGGCAGAGCTATTGGGCCACATAGGACAGCTAGCACACAAAGCTACTCTACCAACTCAGGGAAGCAGCAAAATATGCAGAGACTAAACAACAGATCACAAACAAAAGAAATGAAGGAAACCCAATGACTGGATATAGAATTCAAAACCATGGTTATAAAGTTTTTTAAGAATTTCCTAGGGGGAAAAAATGGATACATTTAGTGAGACCCAAGAGGAGATGAAAAAGAACCAACTATAAATTAAACACACACTGACAGAAATAAAAAATATTATACAGAAACCTAACAGCAGACTAGAGGATCTCAACAATCAAGTCAAAGATTTGAAATACAAAGAAGAAAAAAACACTCCACTGGAAAAGCAAAAAGCAAAAAGAATAAAAAAATGTGAAGATAGTGTAAGGAGCCTCTGGGACAACTTCAAGCATACCAACATCAAAATTATGGAGGTGCCAGAAGAAGAGAGAGAGCAAGATACTGAAAAACTATTTGAAGAAATAATGAGTGAAAACTTTCCGCACCTGGTGAAAGAAATAGACTTACAAGTCCAGGAAGGGCACAGAATCCCATATAAAAGGAATCCAAAGAGGACCACGCCAAGACACATCATAATTAAAATACCAAGAGCAGCGGAGACTGGTTAGAGCGTCAGCCTGCGGACTGAAAGGTCCCAGGTTCGATTCCGGCCAACGGCATGTATCCTGGTTGCGGGCACATCTCCACTGTGGGGCGTGCAGGAGGTGGCTGATCGATGTCTGTCTCTCATCCATGTTTCTGACTTTCTATCTCTCTTCCTTCCTCTCTGTAAAAAATCAATAAAATATAATAAAAAAAATTAAAATACCAAGAGCAAAATACAAAGAGAGAATATTAGAAGCAAGAGAAAAACAGTTATTTACCTACAGGTGAGCACTCATTCAACTGTCAGCTTATTTCTCAACAGAAACTATGCAGGCCCAATGGGAGTGGCGAGAAATATTTAATGTAATGAATAGCAAGAACCTACAACCAAGATTACTCTACCCAGCAAAGCTATCATTCAGAATTGAAGGTCAGATAAAAAGCTTCACAGATAAGAAAAAACTAAAGGAATTCATCACCACCAAACCAGTATTATATGAAATGCTAAAAGGTATTCTTTAAGAAGAGGAAGAAGAAACCAGTAAATGTAAAAATTATGAACAACAAATACATATCTATCAACAAGTGAAACTAAAAATCTAGTGAATTGAAAATCTGATGAACAGAATAAACTGGTGAATATAATAGAATTAGGGATATAGAAAGGGAGTGGACTGATAATTTTCAGGGAGAAAGGTGACTGAGGGGTGCAGGGAGACTGGACAAAAATATTACACCTATGGATGAGGACAATGGGGGGATGGAATGGGAACCAGGAGGAGGGGAGATGTGGGGATAAAAAAGAGGAACAATTGTAATAATCTGAACAATTAAGATTTATTAAAACTAAAAAAAAACTGAAAATAAAAAACAATAATTATTTCCTATGAAAATACAGTGGTACCTCGAGATACGAGTTCAATTCATTCCATAACCTTGCTCATATATCAAGTTGCTCGTATCTCAAAGCAAATTTCCCCAATGAAATCAATTGAAATGCCGTTAATCTGTTCCACCCCTAAAATGCCACCCCAGTTGTTCTTGTTACGTGTTTTTGAATAAGAAAAATGTATTTGTAAATGAGAAATATTGTATAAAATCATCATAAAAGAGAATGTAAAGGAATAAACTGGCTTTATAAAGTGTATTTACCTACTCGTTACACTCTTAATGCTACACTTTATCCCTAAACTTAACTAATCTTCACTGAACTTAATTGCTACTGGTCTTTCAATTTTTGGCCGATTTTAATAAAAAAGGTGTCCAATGAGGTTTGCTTCTTCCTCCCTTTCAGAATGTTTCTGAAATGGGTGAGGCAAGTTTCATTGAACAGCTCCGATGCATGACCAGTAGCAACTTTTTTGGGGTGTTTCTTTTCCACGAACTGTGACACCCTCTCCCACATTCCTAAGATCTCCTTTATCTCACTTGTGGAGATCTCCTCCACCTCTGGTTCTTCCTCAAAACCAATTTCTTGGAGAACCTCTGCATGTTGCTGAGACTGCAACTCTTGTAACTCCTTCGTGGTGAGTTCCAGAGACAGGCCCATGGATTTTCCCAGAGACACTATCTCCTCCTCCACTGGCACCTCGGGTTCGAATCCTTGGAAGGTCCTTTTGGCTATGGCCTCAGGCCACAGCTTCTTTCATGCAGAGGTCAAAGTCCTCCTTGTAACACCCAGCCAGGCCTGATCAATAATTCTGAGGCATATCACGATGTTAAAGTGGTTCTTCCAGAACTCTCGAAGGGTGAGGTTTGTGTTCTCCATCACCTCAAAGCAGCGCCAGAACAGGTGCTTGATGTACAGCTTTTTAAAATTAGAAATCACCTCTTGATCCATGTGCTGTGGGATAGGAATGGTGTTGGGAAGTAGGTAGACAACTTTTATAAACTTGAACTCTTCAAGGAGTTCATCTTCGGGGTTTGGTGGGTGAGCAGGAGCATTGTCGAGGACGAGGAGGGCTTGCATGGTTAGGTTGTTTTCCTGTAGATATTTCATAACAGAAGGGCCGAAAATCAAGTTTACCCACTCCACAAAGAACTGCCTGGTGACCCATGCCTTCGGGTTTGCCCTCCACATAACTTGCAGTTTATCTTTTAAAATCTTATGTTACTTAAAGACTCTGGGGTTTTCCGAATGGTATACGAGCAGAGGCTTGATCTTGCAGTGGCCACTCGCATTGGCGCACAGTGCAAGAGTTAGCCTATCCTTCATGGGTTTGTGGCCTGGCATCGCCTTCTCTTCTGCCATTACATAAGTCCTATTCGGCATCTTCTTCCAGAAAAGCCCTGTCTCATCACAGTTGAAGACTTGATGGGGGATATATCCTTTGGCTTCTATCAGTTTGGAAAAAGTTTTGAGGTAATCCTTAACTGCCTTCACATCTGAACATGCCTGACGATGGAGTGAATGCCGGACCTTTTCCTGAAGTTATCAAACCAGCCTCTACTGGCTTTAAATGAGTCTTTCGATGCTTCGTCCGTTAAAGTGCTTGCTGTGTGCTCCAGCAAATCACCGTAAATCGCTCACGCCTTCTCACATATGATGCCCTGTGTTAATGTATCTTCTTTAAGCTGCTTCTCCGTCACCCACACCATCAGTAGATTCTCCATCTTTTCATGGAGAGAGCTATGGAGCTTAGAAATTATTGTAACGCCCTTAGCTGGCGTTATACCTTTTATTGATTCCTTCTGTTTAAGCACAGTGCATATTGTTGAAGTACTAGGCCTGTACTACCTCATCAAGTCAGCCACTCGCACACCTTGCTCATATTTTTCTATGATTTCACGCTTTAATTCAATAGACATCATCCTCTTCTGAACACTGACCTTTCCTGTTGCTTTCTTTGGACCCATGGTTATAAAAACAAATGTAATAAAGTATGTAAATGCACAAAAGATGCTTCGACAATGAGGTAAACAAGCACACTGACTGAGGTGTGGGAAACTATGAGACTCTCGAGTTGCGGTAAACTGGTGGGTCATGTGCAGCTGGCTGATCTGCGCAATTACTCATATCTCAAAAGTTGCTCATATTTCAAAGCAAAAAAAATCACTCGCTCGACGGCTCGTATCTCAAAAATCTCATATGTTAGGGCACTTATATCTCGAGGTACCATTGTACTTGATAAAAACAATTATAAACACTATGAGTATTTATTTACTACAATACACTGAATAAAGTTTGCCTAAATAATATTCAATATAAAAAGAATTATATTTTCTTTATTTGAAATGAGTAAAATATATATACACCATAGCAAATTCTAAGTAGGCCAAAATATATGTAAAGAAAAAGAAAACTAAAAATCAGAGGAAAATACAGATAAATATCTAACATCTGGATGGGTAAGGACTTTTTAATCACAAGAGTAACCAGAAATCAAAGAAAAAGACAATTGATAATTTTTGCTACATAAAAATTATAGTCTATATATTAAAAATTTACAGAACATAAATTAGAAAAACGTCCTTAGTATGTCAATATATGCATACAGGATGTGACAGAAGTAGGTTTACAGTTGTGAGTATGTGAAATACAGAGTTTATCCTTGCATTATTAATTACTAGAGGCCTGGTGCACAAAATTCATGCATGAGGGGTGGGGGAGTCCCTCAGCCCAGCCTGCACCCTCTCCAATCTGGAACCTCTTGAGGGATGTCCTACTGCCGTTTCAAAATCCAAGACTGCTGGCTCCCAACTGCTCATCTGCATGCCTTCCTGATTGCCCATAACTGCTTCTGTCTGCCAGCCTGATAACTTCCTAACCACTCCCCTGCCAGCCTGAGTGATGCCTAACTGCTCCCCTACCAGCCTGTTTGCCCCTAACTAACCTTTGCAGACCTGGTCACCTCTAACTGCCCTCCCCTGAAGTCCTGGTCTGGCAAAGTGCCCTTCCCTGCAGGCCCGCTTGCCCCCAACTTCCCTCCTCTGCTGGCCTGGTCTCTCCCAACTGCCCTCCCCTGCTAGCCATCTTGTGGTGGCCATCTTGTGTCCACATGAGGGCAGTCATCTTTGACCACATGTGTGGGAGCCCCTTTCCACCTCCCACGTGATTCAGGGTTCCTGGTTCAGGGTTCGGGTTCTGGAGGAGGCCACAAGCAAATGAAGAGAGAGAATAAAAATATTAATTTGGCGATATTGGGGGACCAGGCAGGAGCCTTCCTCTAGTGGAAAGGACTACCACTTGCTCTGGCCTTTTTCTCCCTTTTATTAAGACTTTGGGACACACCCATAGCCTTTAGGCAGGAAATTACAAAAACAGAAATTAACATGAAACAAACAGGTAGAGGCTGCTTCAGCTAACAATGTTTCAACTAAACAGTGAGTGATTAGCTCTGACCTTTCAGAGCAATTAAGGTTGACCAGCCTTCTGGTTTCCTGTTTACATCCATTTAGTGAGAACAATGTTTGGTTTCAGGCACACATGGGGGCAGCCATCTTGTGTGATGGAGTGATGGTCAATTTGTATATTATTTTTTATTAGATAGGATAGAGGCATGGTGCACAGGTGGAGGCCGACTGGTTTACCCTGACAGATGTTCCACATCAGGGTTGGGGTTCCCTTGAGGTGTAGGGTGGCCTGGGCAAGGTGCCCATGGTGGTTTGCAGGCTGGCCACGCCCCCTGACCATCCAAGCAGAGGCCCTGGTATCTGGGATTTATTTATCTTCTATAATTTAAACTTTGTAGCCTTCAGCAGAGCCATGCCTTCTGCTTGCATGATGGCCACAGACATTTTTGTTGGGATTTATTTATTTTCTATAATTGAAACTTTGTAGCTTTAAGTGGAGGCCAAGGCAGGCCAGGGCTGCAAAAACTTGGCTTCCTCCATTGCTGGGTGCAACTGAAGCTTCCTGCTTTCTTTGTGGCTGCAGCCATCTTGGCTGGGTTAATTTGCATACTCACCCCTGATTGGCTGGTAGTCTTGGCTTGTGGGTGTAGCAGAGTACAATCAATATGCATATTACTCTTTTATTAGATATGACTAGTAGCCCAGTGCAAGAAATTCATGCACAGGGGTGGTGTTCCTCATCCCAGCCTGCACCCTCTCCAATCTGGGCCCCTTTGAAGGATATCCTACTGACAGTTTACAGGGATCAGGCCTTCTTCTCGCAATCCAGGACTGCGGACTTTTAACCATTCACCTGCCTGCTGGCCTGCAGGCCTGCTTGCCCCCAACTACCCACCCTTGCCAGCATGATCACCCCCAACTGGCTCCCATGCCATTGTGCTCTCCCCTAACTTCCTCCCCTGCTGGCTTGCTCCCCCCCCCCAAATGTCCCCCTGCTGGTCTTCTCACTCTCACCTTCCCTCCCCACTGGCCTGATCATCCCCCAACTGGCCCCCTGCTGGTCTGCTTACCCCCAATGGCCCCCCTCTACTAGCCTGATCACCCACAACTGCTGTCCCATCCTGGCCTGATCACCCACAACTTCCCTCCCCTCTTGGCCTCTAACCACCTCTACCTCAGCCCCACCACCATGGCTTTGTCCAGAGAAACGTCTGGAAGGTCTCCCAGTCTAATTAGCATATTATACTTTTATTAGTATAGATAGAGGCCTAGTGCATGGATGGAGGCCAGCTGGTTTGCCCTGAAGGGTGTCCCGAATCAGGATGAAGGTCCCACTGGGGTGCCTGGCCACTCTGGGTGAGGGGCTGAGGACCTTATTCAGGCTATCCACAGCCCTTCAGGGTAGGGGTATCCACTGGGGTTCCTGGCCAGCCTGGATGAAGGGCTGATGGCTGTTTGCAGGCTGGCAAAGCACTCAGCAGGGACCCTCACCCCTCGGGGGTATGGCCAGCCTTAGTGAGGGGCTGAGAGCAGTTTGAAGCCTGGCCACAGCCCCTTCAGGGTGGGGGATCCACAAAGGGTGCCTGGAAAGCCTGGGTATGGGGATAATGGCTGTTTTCAGGCTGACCATGATAACACCGGCCCTGCTCACACCCACTGCTGGTGCTGGCCCTAATTGCCCCACACTGTCTGCGGGTGTGAGTGCTGTTAGCACATGGGGGTTGTGGCGGGAACAGGGATGCCAACAGACAAGGGACTAGGGGCCTTGGCAGGAGGGGCCTGGCAGGGGTGTGGAGGTCTCAGCCCCAATTGTCCCCCTGCTGGTCTTCTCAGTCCAACCCCTATGCTCACTGCAGCTTCATGGTCCACAGTTCCTTTCAAGGTGCACGAATTTGTGCACTGGGCCCTACTATCTAACAGTGACTCAAGCTTCCAGCCCTTCCTTTTTTTCCAGGGCATCCTTGAGTGGAGTCCAGAGCCAGCCAGGGTGGACAGAAAGTTTGGTTCCCTCCATTGCTGGGGGCAACCCAAGCCTCCTATTTGCTCTAGCTCCATTGCTGCTACCATCTTTGGATAATTTGCATACTCACTCCTGATTGGCTGCTGGGTGTGGCTTGTGGGTCTAGGGAAGTATGGTCAATTTGCATGTTTCTCTTTTATTCAATAGAATTGTATTTTTCATGTGAACAACTGTAAGCCTACCTTTACCCAACCCTCTATGTATAATTTAGAAAGGGATTTAAACCAAATTTTTTTTAAATGAATTATATGTAAAAATTCTACTTTTCTTATTTGGCAGATATTTTATAAATTAATACTCAATTCTGACAAAGGTGCAGTGGGGTTAAGTTTTACATATATATATTTATAAATAAAAATAGAGGAAGCACAATTAAATTTGAAATTCAGATAAACAGTACATAGTCAATATTTGGGACATACTTATACTAAAACCATATTTGCTGAATATCTGAAATTCATATTTAACTAGAATATTTTTTCTGGCAATCCTAAGTTTGTGGATTCTTTCCGTAAGTACCTGCTGGGAGTTGAAATTTTAATAACTTTTTTGGAAAGTAAATTGTCATTCTTACTCTGAACCTTAAAATTGGTCATGAATCTTGTATTTGTAGTTTAATTATAGATCAAGGAAATCATAAGATGAATAGGAAAACATAGATAGGAAGACATCTCTATATCTAAATATATAAAAGCCTAAGCGACCGTCGCAACTGAAATAATCAAATGGAAGAGCAAACAAGCTGCATGGGGCAACCAAGCTGGCAGGAGGGTTAGTGAGGGCTGACCAAATGAATGATCAGCAGGCTTCATGGAGATACCAGGCCAGCAGGGGGTGGGAAATGAGGGGTGACTAAACAACCGAACAGCATGCTGTGTGGGGTGACCAGGCTGGCAGGAGGGGGCAGGTAGGGCATCAGGGGAGTCAGTTAGGGGTAATAAAGCAGGCAGGCAGGTGAGAGGGTGTGGGCTGAGGGGACCCCCTCCCATGCACAAATTTTGTGCACCAGGCCTCTAGCATATATATAAAACCTCTAGCATATATACAAATAAATGGAATGGTGGAACAACTGAATAGAACAACCAATCTCTATGACGTGTACTGATGACCAGGGGGTGAGTGCGGAACATGGTGGGTGTTGGCAGCAGGCAGCAGAGCATGAAACATGGTGGGCATCAGCAGTGGCAGGATGGTGGAGCAAATGAGCAGGGGCGCCAAACCAAGATGGGGCACTGTCATTGGGGAGAGCCTCTGGTGGTTACTGAAAATTCTTTGCTATCATGCACTGCAGTCCCACCGAAGGCTCACACCTGCTGCCAGCATTAGAGCCACCATTCACAACCACTTTTGGTGCCTGGCACTGGTCCCAATTGCTTGGCACTGGCAGTAAGTAGGTTTGAGCAGTGGCTGCTGGCCCCAATTACCCCTGAGGGCTTCTCCCCTCCCCCTGCTCCTGAGGAGTGATTGGGGCAGCAGCCACCTCTCACACCTGCTGATAACACTGGCCCTACTCACCCCTACTGCTGGTGTTGGCCCTAATTGCTCCACACTGTCAGCAGGTGTGAGTTCTGTTAGCACATCAGAGTTGTGGCAGGCACAGGGATGCCAATGGACAGCGGACTGGGGGCCAAAGGCAGGAGGGGCCAGGCAGGGGTGTGGAGGATGGGCTGAGACCCACCCCTGTGCTCACTGCAGCCTCATAGTCCACAGTTTCTTTCAAGGTGCACGAATTTGTGTACTGGGCCCTACTAATAAAAGCCTAGGTGGCCCTCCCACACAATGTAGTCACAAGATGGCCGCCACAAGATGGCCATGCACACAGTGGAGAAGAGGCCTGGTGACTGCTCTGCACAGGCCTGTGGGAGCGGGGTCCTGTAGCTTTATGTGACATGGAAGAGACCAATCCTGGTGTCTCCACCACCTCACACAGAAGAGGTGGGTCCCAGAGGAGGAGGCTGATCGTGGCAGGGGAGGGCAGTTGGAGGTGATTGGACTGGCAGGGGAGCGCAGTTGGAGGCAAGCAAGCCAGCATGGAAGAGCAGTTGGTGGCAATCAGGCTGGCAGGGGAGAGCAGTTGGAGGCTATTGGGCTAGCAAGGGAGGGCATTTGGGAGAGATCAGGCTGTCAGGAGAGCAGTTAGGCATGAATCAGGTTGAGGGTGGTTAGGGGCGATCAGGCTGGCAGGCAGAAGTGGTTAGGGGCAATCAGACAGGCAGGAAGATGAGCGGTTAGGACCCAGCAGTCCCAGATTGTGAAAGGAATGAATGACCAGCAATTGGTCATCCCCCTAGGGGTTCCAGATTGGAGAGGGTGCAGGCTGGGCTAAGGGACACCCCTCTCCCCTTACATGAACTTTATGCAGCAGGCCTCTAGAATTTATAATAGAAAAGTAGAAAGAAATGTACAATAGAGAGATTGGTTATAAAAATATATATTTGAAATAGGACATTTAACTACCCTTAAAATTATGTTGAAGAAATGTGTTAACTTGGAAAAATAAGTAAAAATCATACTACAGAATGGTATATTTGATGTCCTCTTCCAAAATGTATAGAAATGTGTTCAAGTATATACCTCCAAATGTAACAGTCACTGGGCATGAGTGATGGGATTGCGGCTTTTTTTTTTTTTTTTAGTTGTACCTGTATTTTCTAATTTGTCTATAATGAAATTAATTGTATAAGAGTCATAGAAATTGTAAATTGCTTACATTTACTCTCTAAAAAGTTTCTTAGAGTACATTGTACAATGGAATAAAATCCTTTGGTTTACTACTTACAAGAGATACAGCTAGAAAATTTAGAAAAATTACAAATGAAGCAATGAGCATACTTTTTTTTTTAAATTAAATCTTTATTATTCAGATTATTACATTTGTTTCTCTTTTTTTCCCCTCCATAGCACCCCTCCACCCAGCTCCCACCCTCCTTCTGCCCTTAGCTCCCTCCCATTGATCTCATCCATAGGTGTATGATTTTTGTCCAGTCTCTCCCTGTACACCCTTCATCCCTTTCCCCCTAAGAATTAACAGTCCACTCCCTTTCTGTGCTCCTGAATCTATTATATGCACCAGTTTATTCTG
>PVJN01018047.1:0-39604 GCA_004026805.1 Lasiurus borealis
TGCCTGCGCGGTGTCGTTAATCGTTAGCCGGGGTCAAAGGTCCTTGTTACCCAGTCCTGGTAAGCACATTCCCCGCCGCCTTACTTCCTGCCAGATCCCAGGTGGCTCTTTTCCCACAGTGAAACCGCTGGAAGCCGGAAAGGAGGTTTCTCTTGGGGAAAAGCTCTTTCCGAGGACATTTCTGGCCATCATTTCGCTCCCTCCGGCAGCAAAGCTCCCGTCCACTGTCCACCCCACCTCCACCCCCACCCCCACCCCAGCACAGCCTCTAGGGCTGGACTTCAGCCGCTGGGACCACAGCCTCCTGGCCTGGACCCCGCTTTGTCTGCCGTTCCCAGGGGACCCGGGGCCAGAAAGCCTCTTGTGCACGTCCACTCGTCCCTCCTACCCCCGGTGTGAGCAGCGCTGATCCCCATACACAGATGGGAAAACCGAGACTCCGGCGGGTTGACACTGAGTCTCTCTGGTGGCCCGGCTAGACAGAGCAGGGCAGAACCAGGACCGCATCAGACTGCCGGGGTCGGAGCCCGGTTCCGAGCCCACGGGTGGTCAGAGGAGGCACCCTGGGCTGCAGGCACAGGGCGGGGGCCTCCACAGGACCCAGCCAGAAAGAGCCGGCCCAGCAGCCAGCGTGAGCGGCCCTGGAGTTCCCTGAATGTGTGTAGTGCCCCCCAGAGGGGAAGACGCTCCCCATACCGGGGAGGGCACGTGGTCTTTACTTATTTAACATTTTTATATTCTTTCAAACACAGTGTTTCCCAAACGTAACAGACCCAAACGTAACCCCGGTCTGCTTCTTCAAAGCCAGGCTCTCTGTTGAGCCGGGGTTTCGGGGAGATCTCTTGTGGGCACAGCCCCCACCCCAGGGCGCAGGGGTTCTGGGGCCGGTGGCAGCTGAAGGTCACGCGGGGCAAATGAGCGGGGTTAGAGGGGATGACCCAGGCGAGCTCTCCGCCTACGTGGTTAGGAGACGTCAGTGGACATTATTGGGCAACATCCTGACTCTGCTGATAAAGACTCAGAAGCCCGGAGTGCGGGGTAACGCCTGCCAGGCCGCAGGGGCGAGCTCGCCGAGGGGGTGGAGCGGAAATCTACACGCAGGCCTGCTGCCCCGGGCACACCCCGGCCCTCACCTCCTGCCCCCGGGGTTCGCAGTGACAGGTCAGAGCGGGAGGCGCCGCTGGGAGCCAGGATCTCAAGTTCGGCGACCAGCGGTTCAGGACACTTAGAAACCAAACAGGTCACAGCTGACGAACCAGAGCTGCTGAGAATCAGGTGTGCGGGACTGTGATGACGGTCACGTCTGACCCGCCAGGAAGGTGCCATGCCTCCCGGGATGGACTGTGCAGAAGGGGATGTAACTTTTTATACATATATATGTATATATATTATTGATTTTTCACAGAGAGGAAGGGAAAGGGATAGAAAGCCAGAAACATAGATGAGAGAGAGACATCAATCAGCCGCCTCCTGCACGCCTCCTACTGGGGATGTGCCCACAAGCAATGCACATGTCCTTAACCCAGTGGTTCTCAACCTTCCTAAGGCCGAGACCCTTGCATACAGTTCCTCAGGGGGTGGTGACCCCCAACCATGAAATGTTGCTACTGTGATGCATCGTGATGTAAATATCTGCATTTTCTGATGGTCTTAGGCGACCCCTGTGAAAGGGTCGTCTGACCCCCAAAGGGGTGGAGACCCACAGGTTGAGAACCGCTGCCTTAACTGGAATCGAACTCGGGACCTTTCAGTCCGCAGGCCGACACTATATCCACTGAGCCAAACCGGTTTTGGCGGGGATGTGACTCTTAAAGTGACTTGGGAGAAAGTCCCCGCTCCATCCACAACTCACACTGCGAGGCTGAGCACGGGCAGCCGGCTCTCCGTCCACCTGAACACGCAGGGCAGGCGTGTCAAACTCAAGGCGAACGGGCCGAAAAACAAGGTTGAGGTGTAGGTGACTGCAAAACACCAAAAGCTTCCATTTCCACAGAAACATGGGTTTGTTTCCATAGACACGTGCTGAAGACAAAGGGCTCGCGTAATTAAGTAATTGTCAACATAGAACACTAGGACATTTAATAAAAATTAATATTTTTCTTGAATAACTGCACAAATTAATAAGCACAACGGAAATAAACCTATTTTTTCTTGTTCTCCAAGAGCGAAATATTTCCTGTGGCGCACACCCAACAGGTCGGTACAGGACTAATGGCGTGGCCGTGGGCTGCCAAAGTACTCCCCGCTGGGGTTAACGGAGAGAAATGATGCAACTGCATGTAAGGAGTGTAAGGGAATCAGTCCTTAGCCAAAGCTGTATTGGTTATTAGTAATGATGTGTAGCAGGAGATGGTAAGAATTGGGTTAGGAAATTCTCATGAAGGCGTTGCTTGCACACCGTTCTGTAGGCGGGGCCCAGTCTGACGCGTTTGACGTCAAGGCCCTTGTAGGTTAACCGCCCTCGTTACACGCTGGTTGTGTCTCAGGGACAGGGAGGCCCCGGAGAGGGAGAGACGGACGGACGGATAGACAGACGGACGGAATGGCCAGAGGGCGGGCAGTCAGAGCAACATGCGGGTCCATGAGGTCCCCATCCTTTGCGGGCGCTGTCCCCGGTGCCCCAACCAGTTCCAGCCCTCACATCTGATACCACGGAGCCCAGGCCCCCGTCCCAGACACAGTGAGGACGAGGAAGTCTGCCCAGGGGGACAGGGACCAGCCGGCAGGGAGACCGGAGGCGCCAGTGCTCCCGGGAGAGTGGGCCTCAGCCTGCCCCACGGGGGCTGCGCTAACCGCCGGTTTGTAAAACCACGTCGGGCACCGGGAAAGGGCACTCCAGCACTTCCACATCCAGGAGCCCTCCTTCCCCCGGCCACTGCCCCCCACGTCTCTGCTCTGGAGCCTCACAGCCGCCTCCGCTCCTCCGCTCCCCGTTCCCTCGCTTCTTCAGATGGTGAACTCTGACCCCGCTGCAGATCGGAAAGCTGCCCACGGCCCTGGCTGCTTTGGCTCAGTGGACAGAGCGTCGGCCTGCGGACTGAAGTGTCCCAGGTTCGATTCCAGTCAAGGGCACGTGCCTGGGTTGTGGGCTCGATCCCCAGTCGGGGGTGTGCAGGAGGCGGCTGATCAGTGATTCTCATCATTGATGTTTCTCTCTCTTTCTTTCCCTTCGTCTCTAAAATCAATAAAAATTTAAAAAAAGAAAGAAAGAAAGCTGCCCACATGGGGCATGAAGCAGCCCTGCTGGTCCTCGCGGGGGAGGGCCCTTTGCTTAGCCCACCTGTGCTGTCGGGGGAGGGGAGTGCGGGGGGGAAGGGGAGAACGCCGTCCTGCCTCTCCCACGGCTGCTCTGCATTCCCGAAGCCGGTTCCTCTCCCCGCAGAGCCTCAGGTAAACGTGGCAGAGAGCATTCCCCCCTTACCCCCCGACTGATGCCCCCGATTCTCCCGCCGGGGGTTGCCATGAAGTGAGCAAACTCATCCTGGCACACGCTCGTCGGTGCCAGTGCAGCCTGCCCTGTGAGGGGTGGCCCGGCCCCTTACCCTGCCACGCCCGCTGCCCGCGCATCGTCACGAATGTGTAACAGAATGACTCCCCAGGGGACCCCGGGAAGTTCCTCGCGGAGAAGCACCTGTTCTAAACCTGGGGGGAGGCCACAGCCCCCAAAATGGAGTCACCTGGGCCAGTGGTTCTCAACCTTCCTAACGCCGCGACCCTTCACGACAGCTCCTCATGGGGTGGTGACCCCCAACCATAAAAGGATTTCCCTTGCTACTTCATAACTGTAACTTTGCTACTGTTACGAACTGTAATGTAAATATCTGATAGGCAGGATGTATTTTCGTTGTTACAAATTGAACATAATTAAAGCATAGGGATTCATCACAAAAACAATATGTAATTGTATATTGTGAAATATTAATTTCTAATGACAAATAAATGAAATGTTGTCTTGAATCGTGGTGTAGCATGGGCAACAGTCTTCCTAGGACAACAGTAAACGACATGGCTACACTTTGCTACACCGAGGAGCGGTGTGTGGGTTCCTAAGACCATGGGAAATAGGTGTTTTCCGCTGGTCTTAGGCGACCCCTGTGAAAGGGTCGTTCGACCCCCAAAGGGGTCGCGACCCACAGTTTGAGAGCCGCTGACCTGGGCTAATAAGCCCACGACTCCAAACCGGAACTTCCTTCCTGACCTAGTTGCCGTCTGGGCCTTCCCCAGGGATGGAATCCTAACTGGGTGGTCTGGAATTTTCTGGCTTGAGGTCACGAGGTCAGGTCTGGAATTGTCTGGCCTGAGGTTACGAGGTCACCTGCCCCATCGCTCCCTCTCCGGCCCCAGGGGAGATGAGCTCACCCTCCTTTCCTATCCCCGCCCCCTGCTCCCACTTCCCACGCTCCCCGGGGCTCCTCCCTGCTTGCGGGAAGGTGCTGCCTGCTCCTGAGCTGTCAGCACGCCGCCTGGGTCTGCGTCTGCCCGGATCCCTTGTCATTTAACCACCGTCTCCATCACTGCCGTGAAATGCCGTCAGGACCGCGAGGTGCTTCGGGACACCCGTCTCCTATCATAAGCCTTGTGGGGGCCAGGGGGCCGCAGGTCACCCATGAGGCCTGGGATACCGAGCTCCTGCCCAGGAAACGGCCTGCAGGGAAAGGACACCCATCCCCCTCCCACCGCGGGGACCTCCTCCTTCCCCCCAGGACCGACCACTCAGTCCCTCCGACTGGTGGGCACAGCAAAGGCGGTGGACGCAACAAAAGCAGCTGAAACCGGCGTGGCTCAGTGGATAGAGCGTCAGCCTGCAGACTGAAGGGTCCCGGGTTTGATTCCGGTCAAGGGCATGTACCTTGGTTGCGGGCACATCCCCCGTAGGGGGCGTGCAGGAGGCGGCTGATGGATGTCTCTCTCTCATCGATGTTTCTAACTCTGTATCCCTCTCCCTTCCTCTCTGTAAAAAAATCAATAAAATATATTTTTTAAAAAAGAAGAAACACCAACGGCTGCTCAGCCGGCATCCTGCTGCCGAGTGCTTCTCGGGAAGAAGGGCTTCACACACTGGCTTTCTTCCTCACTTTGTCTGTTTCCAGTTCCCCGCAGTGTTTCTAGGCTCCCCACCGTCAGGCCTTACCGAGAGGCGCCTGTGGGAACTGGGGGGTTGGGTGCGATTGGTGGACAGAGTCAGCTTTGGGTTTGGGGTGTCCCCGCCGTTAGCAGCAGGGTTGGGGGGGGGGAGGGACACACGCGCGTCTTCACCGGAGCGGCGAGGCGGCCGGTTGCGGCCGGTGTCCGAATGCCGGTCTGGTCCGGCTTCACGGGCCTGTCTCTGACCCGCCCAGGCCACCATGTCCGGAGCGCTGCCGCCCAACATCAACATCCGCGAGCCCCGCTGGGACCAGAGCACGTTCGTGGGGCGAGCCAGCCACTTCTTCACCGTGACGGACCCCAGGAACCTGCTGCTGAGCGACGAGCAGCTGGAGGGCGCCCGGAGGACCGTGCACGATTACAGGTACGGCCTCGGGGGACAGGTACAGCCTAGGGGTGACTACAGGTACCGGCTGAGGGGCCCTGGTGGAGGGTGCTAATCATCATGTTAGCCCACTGTACTGGGCCACTGTGTGTGTGTGTGTGTGTGTGTGTGTGTGTGTGTGTGTGTATGGTGTGTGTGTGTGTGTGTGTGCGCGCGCTCGCGTGTGCAGTGTGTGTGTGGTGAGTGTGTGTGTGCGGTGTGGTATGTGTGTGTATGTGTGATCTGTGTGTATGAGTGTGTGGTGTGTGTGTGTGTTTGCAATGGAATCCTTTTTACTAAAAATAGAACAGAACTAGGAAGACGTGTTTTGTTCCCCATTGCTGATCCTTAACACACACGTGTGGAGTCGCCGTACCCCAACCTAAGCCAGCCCTCCCTCTGACTCCTAGGTCCCAGTCTGTGAAGCCCCCTTTGCACAGTGCCCCGCCCTCCTCTCCAGCACCCCCAGTGCCTGCAGCCACAGCCACCCGCGCACCCTCTGTCTCCAGGGAGATAGTGGCGGGCAACAGGCAGAGTCCAAGAGCTGGGAGAGGCCGGGGGCTCTGAGACAGAGCATGAGCATCTGTATAGCCTTCCAGTGGGTGCGGCTGCTCGGTGGGCACTTCCTTTAAATGAAGGCCCTGGGGACCGCAGATAGCACGGAGGGCGGGTCTGCCGGAGTCTGTGACTCAGGGGCGGGCATGTCTGGCCCGGGCCGGATAAGGCTCAGGCCCGCAAACTCATTCGGCCCTGCCCTGCCCGGGCATGTGGGGCGTGGAAGTTAAATGTTTGATAATTATGAACGGCCCAAGGCAGATGTTATAAACGTAAATGTTTGATAATGATGTACGGCCTGAGGAAGATGTTATAAACGTAAATGTTTGATAATGATGTATGGCCCTCGGCAGAGAAAAGCCGCCCCCCCCCCCCCGCGCCCCTAGATGAGGTGAGCATGCCAGCTGCCTAAGCCGTGAGGACGCTGGTGCTGGTGGTGAAGGAGAGGGACAGAAGCCATCGCTCGTTCTGATCTTTCACCTTGCGCTTATCTCAGCCAACGCACTCGTTTCTTCCACAATCGTCCTCACACCATCCTGGAAGCCGGGAGAGATTTCCTCAGGAGGGTATTTACTTCCTGGTGAGGCAGCGACATTGTCAGCATTAGGGGGCTGGTACAATACCCTGTCTCCCATCCCCTTTAAAAGGATGACAGGCTAGTTTCGAGGCTGAC
This sequence comes from Lasiurus borealis, assembly GCA_004026805.1. Classification (NCBI taxonomy): domain Eukaryota; kingdom Metazoa; phylum Chordata; class Mammalia; order Chiroptera; family Vespertilionidae; genus Lasiurus; species Lasiurus borealis. Next base: position 6,738 of record PVJN01018047.1, read on the forward strand.
ATCATGGAGAGCCCCCAACGGGGTGGCTGAAACACCCGGGACACGCCCTCTCCCTGCTCCGGAGAGGAGGCGTCTGAAACCACGGGGAGGCGCCGGGGGGAGTCCTTCCTTCTCCCTCGAGCTCTCGGTGGCTCCGGGGGCTCCCTGGCTGGTGGCCTCTGTCAGCCACGGCCTCTCTGTGCCGCTGCACGAGGCTGTCCGGTACGGCCCCTCCTCTTAATGAGTGACGCCTGCAAGTGCCCTCCTGGCAAATGAACTCACATCCTGGGGTTCCAGGTAGACATGTTTCCAGGGGGAGTGGGGGGGGGGGGTCGCCCCAGGATGATGGTCTAGAAGAATATCTAAAGAGCAGAGGAACACTTACTAAATATTACTGATAAAAAGGTGGTTGTAGAGCAGCAGGTCTAGCGAGACGCCTTTAAGTAAACTCGCGAAAGGAGACATTAGGAAAGCTGATCGGCGCGCTCACTAAGTCCTCACCAGGTGGAGGCTGCCACAATGTGATCGCCGGAAGGAATTTCTGGATTTCCTAAATTCCGAGCAACGCCTATGTGTTCTTTGATAAGGAGAAAAAAATAACGAACCCGTCTAATCTAGGTTGTCAAACTATAGTATGAAAGTGAACTAATGTTCTTTTCTTTTTAATCTTTACTTTTTATTTTATTTGTTTTTTATTAATGTATTACATGTGTATATATCTTCCCATTGCTCCCCCAACCCACTCCCATGCATGCCCTCACCCCCAGTGTCTTGCATCCATTGCTTGTGCTTATAAGCATGCAGACAAGTCCTTCGGTTGATCTCTTATCTCCCCCACCTCTCCCTAACCTCCCCGCTGTGGTTTGACAGTCTGATGCTTTTCTGCCTCTGTAGCTATCTTTGTGTTCATCTGTTTATACTGTTCTTTATTATCCTTACATGAGTGAGGTCATGTTGTATTTTTCTTTTATTGACTGGCTCATTTCACTGAGCATCATGCTCTCCAGTTCCATCCAGGTTGCTGCAAATGATAAGAATCCCTTCTTTTTTTGTGGCAGCGTAGAATTCCATTGTGTAGATGGACCACAGTTTTCTGTGAACTAACATTCTTGACTGCCACAGCTTTTGTCCCGGTGGCTAAATAATATTTTAGAGTTTGCAAAGTTCAATGTATGTTTTTAAATATGTCATTCAAGCCAAAACCGGTTTGGCTCAGTGGATAGAGCGTCGGCCTGCAGACTGAAAAGTCCCAGGTTCGATTCCAGTCGGGGGCATGTATCCTGATGGCGGGCACATCCCCAGTAGGGGGCGTGCAGGAGGCAGCTGATCGATGTCTCTCATTGATGTTTCTAGCTCTCTATCCCTCTCCCTTCTTCTCTGCAAAAAACCAATAAAATATATTTTAAACATGTCATTCAAAACAAAGAATATTTCAGTGGGCATGTTTTGGTTTTTCCAAATATGAGAAAATTGGGGCTGCGTGGGGGCGGGAGGTTCCTGTGAGGGGCCACGTCCTCGGTGCTGGTGAGGCCTCTGCGTCTGTGCGGCTGTGGCGCTCGGTCCGGAGGGACGTGTAACCGGGGCGCCCCCGCCGCCTGTCCGAGCCGGGGGGAGGCGTCGGAGGTGAGCGGCTGTCGTGCTGTGTGTTGTTCCCAGACAAGGAGTTGTCCCCCCGGGCCTCACTGAGAACGAGCTGTGGAGAGCCAAGTACATCTACGACTCCGCCTTCCACCCCGACACCGGCGAGAAGATGGTGCTGATCGGGCGGATGTCGGCGCAGGTCCCCATGAACATGACCATCACGGGCTGCATGATGACGTTTTACAGGTCAGCGCTGGCCCCGTGTCGGCATTAAAACCAAAGACTTCCCGTCGCGTCCCATTGGGTACAGGTGCAGCCCCGGGCCCCGCAGTGCCCCTCCCTCTGCCCAGCAGTGTTCTCTCTGCTGCGCACAGGAGGCTGAGCTTCTCCCCTAAAAGCAGTGGTCGGCAAACCGCGGTTCGAGAGCCACAGGTGGCCCTTTGGCCCCTTGAGTGTGGCTCTTCCACAAAATACCACGTGTGGGTGCGCACGTGCAGTGTGATGGAAACTTGGTGGCCCATGTGCAGAAGCTGGTTTTCGGCCTGGGCGAGTCTGTTTTGAAGAAGTGGCGTTAGAACACTCAAGGGGCCAAAGAGCCGCGTGTGGCTTGTGAGCCATGAGCCGCGGTTTGCCGACCACTGGCCTAAAGCTTAGACCCGCAGAAAAATTAGGTGGAGGGAGAAAGTAAAAGAGTGTCTATGCAGGTTGTCTTTCCTCCATCCTTACATCGGTGCAAGTGGAGGAGGTCGAGGAGGAGGTGGAAGTAGAGGTGGAGGAGGAGGAGGTAGAGGTGGAGGAAGAGGAGGAATGGGTGGAGGAGGAGATGGAGGTAGAGGTGGGGGTGGAGGTGGGGGTGGGGAAGAGAAAGAGGAGTTGGAGATGGTGGAGGAAGAGAAGGTGGAGGTGAGGAAGGAGGAGGAGGAGGAGGAGGAGGCACACAGTGAGGGTGCACCTGCAGGTGGGAGGGGTCAGGTCCACGGAGCCTATAAATGGCTTCTTCTCCCAGGAGAAGGGCCTGGCAGTGACAGGAAACTGAGGGGCGGTCGAGGTGAAGGAGGGGGAGGAGGTGGTGGAGGAGGAGAAGGTGGAGGAGGAGGAGGAGGTGGAGGAGGAAGAGGAGGTGGAAGAGGAGGAGGAGGAGGAGGAGGAGTGGGTGGCGGTGTGACGCACACTCCGTTTCAGGACCACGCCGGCCGTGCTGTTCTGGCAGTGGGTCAACCAGTCCTTTAACGCCGTGGTCAACTACACCAACAGGAGCGGAGACGCCCCCCTCACCGTCCAGTAAGCCTGAGCACGTGCTGCCCTCCCCACGTTCATCGGGGCGGGGGGTGGGGGCTGACCTCTCCTGGTTAGGAAGCCATTATGGAACGTGCTCTCACCACTGGCCCTTTCCCACCCGTCCTGCCAAGCCACGTGCTCACGGCCTGATTCACAGACATTCCTCGTGCCAGTGGCGGGGCCGTGGGAAGCTGGGTCTCCCCCACCCTCGGGCTCTGGTCCCCAGAACACGGGGCCGCTCAGGCTGGCCTGGCCGAAGCCCACGCCGCACCCCGTCTGCCCCGTGCGTGCGGACAGCCTGCCGGTGCCCACTGTGGGGCTGACCTCTGCAGAGGTCACAGGGGGGGGGGGGCTTTTTCACCTGAGGGGTCTCGTGTGTCCATCATCGATGGAGCCGGGAGAAAGGGACCGGGGTTTAAGTGGTGCCTCCCTGAGGAAAGTTCTAGACAGGCCAGCGGACAGCCAGGCAGAACGTTTCGCGTGGCTCGTCCCACATACCAGTGTGTGGTTTTATCGCTCTAAATGGCGTGTTCGTCTGGGTTCTTCTGCCGTCGTCATGGGCAACCAGCAGCGATGTCCCAGTGCCTCGCCCCCAACCTGGGAGCTAAAATAAAATGTATTTCCAGACAGGACAGGATGCTTGGGGCGAACTGATTTCAGAGATGAGGCTTTTTGAAGTTGTAGACCCTACGATGCGCGTTCCTTTCTGTGTGTGGATTGGTATCTGGAAAAGTTAGTTTAGTTTAGCTCCGTGGATGTGCCACCGACACGGAGAGCACCGCGTGCTCCCACACTTCCGTGTCCCACGCCCTCACACGCCCCTTCCTTCCCGCCCTGTCTCCATCCATGTCCGAGTCCGGGTGGTGTCAGGTCCCACGTGTGGAACCCCGTTTATGGGTCCGCCAGCCCTTTCTCCAGGTCACTCCACCTGCAGGGGTACTCAGCTGTGTTAGGGACTCTCCACTCTTGCCATGCCCGTTCCCGGTCCCCACCACTTCCTTCCTCAGAGGACCGGATCCAGGCGGAGACCGTCAGTGTGCGCTGCTCTCTCTCTCCGCAGGGAGCTGGGAACGGCCTACGTGTCTGCGACGACGGGCGCGGTGGCCACCGCTCTAGGACTCAACGCGCTGACCAAGGTGCGCGGGTCTTGACTCCACGGGGAAGCTTCGTGATGGCTCCTCACCGGCCTGGCCCCGGCACGCCGCTGTTTCTCAGAATAGTCCGAGTCCCTTCGACTTTCTTATTCTGGTCATTCTCTTCCACTGCATGCTGTGTGTGTGTGCGTGTGTGTGTGTGTGTGTGTGTGTGTTAAAGATATTTGTATAGATTTCAGAGGAAGGGACAGGGAGAGATAGATAGGGACATCAGTGATGAGAGAGAATCATCGACCGGCTGTCTCCCGCACACTCCCTACAGGGGATCAAGCCCACAACCCGGGCATGTGTCCTTGACCAGAATCAAACCCGGGACCCTTCAGTCCGCAGGCCAACGCTCTATCTACTGAGCCACACCAGCTTGGGTGCAACTGCATGATTGTTTTTGTTATTGTTTTTTTTTTTAACATATTTTATTGATTTTTTTTACAGAGAGGAAGGGAAAGGGAGAGTTAGAAACATCGATGAGAGAGAAACATTGATTAGCTGCCTCCTGCACACCCCCTACTGGAGATGTGCCCATAACCAAGGTACATGCCCTTGACTGGAATTGAACCCAGGACCCTTCAGTCCGCAGGCCGACGCTCTATCCACTGAGCCGCACCAGCGTGGGTGCGACTGCATGTTTGAATGACAGCGTCCTTGGGAAGGGCTGTCACCCACAGACAAAACCCCGGTCTGTGCCGGACGCAGTGCTAAGATCACGTGCTCACCCTCGGGCGGCTGTGCGGGCCCAGGACCTCATGCCGCGCCTTTGAAGAGGGGGCGACCCTACACCTGACCCCAAGGGGTTGGGACTCGGTCCCCCACACACTAAGCCGCTCAAACGTCTCAGCAGTCTCATGCGCCCCGCTAGAAATGTAAAACTGCCGCCAGGAACCAGTCGGGACCGTACTCCCGGCCGGAGATTCTGGGCCCGGGACGGCATTGCCAGTCGTTTTCAGGAAGCGTCAGTACTGCCACCCGGGAGCCCAGGGAAAGCGAGGTCACGCCTTCCGGTCTCTCCCCGCAGCACGTGTCGCCACTCGTGGGACGCTTCGTGCCCTTTGCCGCCGTGGCTGCCGCGAACTGCATCAACATCCCGCTGATGCGGCAGAGGTCAGTCCCTGCGTTTCCAGAAACGCGCTGTGCTCCCCGTGGTAGCAAGATTCTCATAAGAATTCACGTCGTTGAAACTTTCAAAAACTATTTTAACATCGATACACACACACACACACACACATGTATATACAGTGGTACCTTGAGATACGAGTTTAATTCGTTCCATAACCTGGAGGCATGGCAAACTATGAGACACTCGAGTCGCGGTAAACTGGTGTAGCGGGCCGATCCGCGTGATTACTCCTACTCAAATGTTGCTCGTATTTCAAAGCAAAAATTGCTCGCTCGACCACTCGTATCTCAAAAATCTCGTATGTTAGGGCACTCGTATCTTGAGGTACCACTGTATATATAAAAGCCTAAGTGACCGAATGGCTGAATGACCAGCCAACCATTCGTTATGATGTGCACTAGCCAGCAGGGAACAGATGCTCGATGCACAGGATGGGGCTCCCTCCTATCCGGATGGGGCCTGCAGGGATCAGGCTGAAACCTGCTCTCCGACATCCCCCAAGGGCTCCCAGATTGTGAGATGGTGCAGGCCAGGCCGAGGGACCGCACTGGTGCACCAATCCGTGCACTGGGCCTCTAGTTTACAGATAAAGTCGTATGAGATTGGGGATTTGCGTCAGAATACTCTGGAGTTGGAAGTGAGGGTGGGTCCGCTAATGAACAGGCCCAGCCGCTGAGCTGCTAGTTCCTGGGACAGGCTCAGTGCAGGCGGTTAGAATGCCCTTTCTGTGTCACAGAGTCTCACAGCATGTCTCAGACTGACACCTAGCGGTGCCAGGGCGGGCAGAGAAGGTGTACGCACAGAAAGTTTATTCTCAAACAGGTCCTTCTTTCCCCCCGGAATTTTCTTTTGGGGTTTAAAATAATTTTAATCTTTATCTTTGGAAGGTTTTTTTTTCTTTTACAATTTAGAGAAAAGGAAGAAAAAACTTCCTCTTTAATGAGGAACAGGGTAAGGGCAGGAGCTGTAAGGGTAGCCTTTGGAACTGTCTTCTGGTTACTAACTTATTACAAATACCCCTTAGCGCCATCTGCTGGTGACTCCTGGGTCCTCCTCGGTCCCTCGGAGCAGGCCCCTGTCAGGTCTCCCTCTCATTAGGAAAGTCACATGTGCACGTCAGCGTAAGAATCACCCTTACTCTAAGTTAGCGTGTCACCCTGAGAGGCGTACTTTCATTAAAATTGCTGCTCCTTTTTTATTACAAAGAGACGGTTATTTTACTTTAGTGCCGGTTGTACAAGGATGAAACTGTTTCGTAGGATGTAAAAGAGACTTGGTTGTGCCAAAATGGCGCTCGGGTGGGTGGTGGGTGAAGTGGGGACTTGAACTCCCAGCACGAAGGCTCCTGTGAACACCCGGCGTGCGTTCTGCTCTGCAGGGAACTCAAAGTCGGCATTCCCGTCACAGACGAGAACGGCACCCGCCTGGGTGAGTCGGCCCAGGCTGCGCAGCAAGCCATCGCCCAAGTGGTCGTCTCCAGGATTCTCATGGCCGCGCCCGGCATGGGTTAGTATGACTGTCTGCACCCATCCGTCCACCCATTCACATATCCACCCATCTGTCCATCCACCCATCCATCCATCCATTCACCCATCCACCTATCCATCCACCCACCCACCCACCCACCCATCCATCCATCCATCCGCCCACCCATCCATCCACCCATTCACATATCCACCCATCCACCCATCCATCCATCCACCCATCCACCCATCCATCCATCCACCCATTCACATATCCACCCATCCACCTATCCACCCACCCACCCATCCACCCACCCACCTGCCCATACATCCATCCACCCACCCATACACCAACCCACCCATACACCAACCCACCCATCCATCCACCTCACCAATCCACTCATCCTTCCACCCATCCATCCACCCATCCATTCATCCACCCATCCGTCCACCCATTCACATATCCATCCATCCACCTATCCATCCATTCATCCATCCATCTGCCCACCCATTCGCCCACTACCTACCCATCCATCCACACACACAGACTGAACAAGGTTTGTGCATCAGTGTGGTCGGCTCCTCCACAGGTGAGAACATCAGAAGCTTTGGCTCAGAGGTGGGGTAACTCCCAGGACCCCACAGGACATGTGCCTGGCTCACGGCTGAGTCTTTATTCTCTGCCCCGCCCCCACCACGGCGCCTTTGTTTTATTGGTCCAGGAGGCAGACACTCCTGATGTTGGCGCTGTTCATATTTAAAGTTAAATGTCAAGCTCTCCTCAAGATTCCAGCGCTTCCTGGCTGGAAGAGAGCATTGCGTTATTTTTCCAAACCCTAGAAGCAGAACAGCCCTACAGCACAGAGCTTCCCCCTTCGGTGAAAAGGCTGGGGGGCGGGGGGGACATAGCCTTTTGTCACATGGTTGGGGGAATGAGCGGAAAACAGACAGGGCTGAGCGTTAAGCGTCTCCTTCCTTGCAGCCATCCCCCCGTTCATCATGAACACCCTGGAGAAGAAGGCCTTTCTGAAGGTGAGCTGGCTCTGCTTGTCCCCGTCCTTCCATTCCCACCAGCCCACACGCACACACTGTTCCTAATACACCCCGAGCCGAGAGTTTGAAGGCCAGGGCCCTCGGCACTTTGGTAAATGGAAAGATGGTTCCAGAACATTTCATTTCTGGTCTCCGGTATTTTAAAAAGCTCCCGCGCATGAAAGCTGCTGCCCACGTCTCTATCAGAAATGATCAGAAAGGGGAAGGGATTGGAGGCAGCTTCACGGAACAGTGCATTGCCCCGGGTTTCTTTTCTTGGGAGAGAATAACCCGTTCATCCGTCACCGCCCTCCTCTGACCGACACACCCCGATTGTCACCCTGACACACCAAGTCCGCGTGAGGGAAGGTGCCCAGGTCCGCGCCCGCTCCTGCTCTTTCTGGGAGCTGCGGGGTGTGGACAAGCGATACCCCTCAGTCTAACATGTTGACACGGAATGTGCTGTGGAGTATTGGGGTGGCTCTCTAGTCCCTTCGTTCCTTGGAGCGGCCCCAGGAGGGGCCCTCAGACCCTGGTCCCCAGCCCGGAAGTCTCCCGAGGCCGGTGGAGAAGCAGGGATGCCTGCAGATGGGGCCGGGGCAGTCAGGGGCGGGAGGCCTCAGGCTGTGTTGCAGTCCTCCAGTCCTCCAGATCCCCTTCCACCCAGAGCCCTCCCACGGAGCGCCCGCCTGTGCTGGGCATGACCCGGGGTGACAGGTCAGCCGGGGCGGAGACAGGAGCCACCGGGAAGGAGCGGGCTGCGGCCCCAGGCTGCGCGGGCCCAAGTCCCTCCTCCACGGCCTCTCCCTCCGTCACCGAGTCTGTGGCCAGTGCAGAAGGCTGAGGACAGGGTTTCCATCTCATGAAAACCTCCATCAGACGGGGGCCCATCCTGCTCAGTCATCCCTGCTTCTCGGGGGCTGGGGACCAGGGTCTGGGGGCTGCTCCTGGGGACGCTCCAAGGCACGAAGGGAACCAGAGGGCCACCCTCACCCTCAGTGGCACGTTCCGTGTCCCCCTGTGAGGTTGCGAGACCCAGCGGCTCCTTCCCTGCTGGCCTGCGGGTGGGGCTCTGGGACCGGTCTCCTCATGACCACCTCTCCCTCCCTCTCCAGTCCATCCCTCCTTCCCGTTCACCTGGGCGACGTCCTCCTTCACCGGACGAGGCCTCGGGGACCAGGGTCCACCTCGAGCACTAGCTCTGGGGTCACGCCCTCTCACCACTTGTGCTGCCTCTGAGCTCCCGCTGGCTGGTGCCATGACAACCAGCTCGCCACGGGGTCACATGCAGCTCTTTCCGTGGCCTCAGTCACGGGACCGTCCATCTCCTCATCACTGTGTGTAGCGTGCATTTTGCTGCCGCTTTTGCAAACTAAAAACCTAACTGCGCTCGCTCTCCAAAGGACAGACCACTCATTCGTTGCCATTGAAAGAGTAGTGACAGGTCAAGGATGTGCTGCCAGCCACCGCTCTAACCTGCTAACAGCAGCGGAGGCCAGGAGAGGAGAGACGCAGAGGGGAGCGGGTGCCTGTGGGGCAGGGGCCCGGCCTGGGTGGTTCATACGTCACCATGTGCCTTCGGAAGGGACAGGAACCCCGAAGCTTGGCGGGCTGGGCTCTGCCTGCCTCCCCGCCAGCAGGTGGAGGGTCATAAACGGCAGCACCTTCCCGATCAGACGTGCATGGGGGAGAACGAGGAGCCGTGGTGTCCGCACATGCGTGTGCTGACAGGAGGGAGGCACCGGAAGTCGGGACTAGCACGCGTGTGGCAGGGTTCCCCTGGTTACACCAATCGCAGTGCACCCGGGCCGGGTAACCGTGGGGTCCCTCCTGGTCTGTGGGCAGAAGCGGGGTCTCTAGGAACCCGGGTGGAAAGTCCCCAAAACCGTTTGTTTCTCGTCACAGCGGTTCCCGTGGATGAGCGCGCCCATTCAGGTCGGGCTGGTCGGCTTCTGGTGAGTGGCGTTCCTCCGAGGTCACTCACTTCTCTTCACAGGTCCCCGGGCAGCATACAAACGGGGAGGGAGAGGGGGTAACGTGGGACCCCAAAAATGAGGATGTCCCTGAACCCCTGGGACTTACGTCCCGATAATGAGCTGGAAGCCAGCTGTCTTTAGGGAAACTTACCACGTTTGGGACTATTTGCATGAGTCTTTTTAAACTCCTGGTATCTCTTTGATTTTTTTTAAAATTATTTTGGCAGTCACTGTTGTAATAAAATGACACAAACAGAACATGGTCTTGAGGCTCAAAAGAGAGAAAGGGGATTGTTGGAAAAATAAACCAAGAATAACCGGAGAAGTCAACTATTTCCAAGTGCTCTGATTTGCCTCTTTTTTTTTTTTTTTTCCAGTTTGGTGTTTGCTACGCCTCTGTGCTGTGCCCTCTTCCCTCAGAAAAGGTACGTATGTGTTCTTCTTTGGGACGATCCTCAGTCTTCACCCGACAAGCCAGACCCACCCTGAGTCACAGGTGTGTCCTTCACACCACGGGTCATTGTTCCCTTTCCCTGGTGGGAAAGGAGAGGCTCGCGCAGACGCAGGAAGCCACGGTCTCTCAAAGGAACCGCTGGGGGCAGAAGGCAGACGCACATCTGCTGCATTTCAGACCTCGCTCTGCCGCTCCCGCTCCCCCCCTGGAAAAGGCTCCCTCTTTTGTGGGAGGTTCATGCTTTTATGAAAACGTAAACGTGGCTCCTGCCATGCCATCCGCGGGCACGTGCCTCTGTGGTACAGACACCGGGCGTTTCGGGTGCACCCCGGGGCCAGCTCTGGGGTCGCGTGTGCGCTTCCCTCCTTCCCGCTCGTTTTCTGCCTTAAGAGCCTCTGGCGCGCCTGTGTCCCCAGCTGCCGTGGGTGTGAGCACTGGATCCACAGGCGTGAGGGCTGCGGTCTCCGCCCTGGGCTGTGCCTGCGGGGCAGGTCCTGGTTCGAGGCCCGCACGCTCGAGGCTGCGGAGGAGGCTCTGGCTGGGGCGCTGGGCTCCAGACCGCCTTCCTCAGGTGCCACCACTGGACAGAGAACGCCACCCTTCCCCCCCCCATCCTCTCTGTCCGTGACCCTCCCACCCCCCATTCTCAGCCCTCGGCCCCTGTAACCTGTCCTCCCTCCCTCCCCAGTTCCATGGCCGTGACCAGCCTGGAGGCCGAGCTGCAGGCCAGGCTGCGGGAGAGCCACCCTGAGCTGCGCCGAGTGTACTTCAACAAGGGCCTGTGACGCGGGGGACGCCGCCCAGCCCGCCGCCCGGCCCCCGCCCGGGCACCGCGCCTCAGAGACCCGCGTCGGCCTGTCGCGTCGGCCGCTCCGTCCAGCACAGGCCGGGCACCCGCCGCGCTCTCACAGCCGAGTCCTGGGACAGTGGACAGAAGGGTCTCCCCGTCGCTGTTATGGTCCTTATCTCCTCCAAGGCAGCAGTCCAGCCCTCACCCCGCGCGTCCAGAAGTGCTGCGGGCCCAGCAGATGCTCCGGGAACCGGCCATCGGCAAAAAAAGCATCGGTGAAATGCTGCCTCTCGTCCCACCCGTTTCTGGCAGGGCTGGCGGAAGATGCACACACCCTGAGTCACGGGTCAGACACGCGTGGCGGGTGCCCTGCGCTCCGGCCGCTCCCTCCCTGCGGCCGGACATTTCTGGCCGACTCCTCGGTGGCTTTTGTTCTGCGTTCTCACGGACACGTCTGACCCATGACTCACAGCAGACACGTGGATAACGGACGTGTGCACATGCCAGCGCAGGAAGTGGGTTCGGTCCTGGTGCGGCGTGGCGGGACAGTGCGGTCCGCGCGGCAGGTGGTAGGGGTGAGGGCGCAGGGCCGGCCCTACGGCTTCTGTCTTGTCCTTGTCGATCTCCTCGGCTCCGGGAGGATCAGACGTGGTGGGTGTGTGAATCGGCGGCTGAGTGATGGTGCTCGGAGGCTGTGTATGGCGTCGGCCCTGTTTGAACATGAGGCTCCGGGGACCGCTGTTCCCATCCCTGCACGGGTTTCACGTTTAAAGTAGCTCATGCCGCAGAGACTGTGTTCCCAGTCCATCCGTGTAAGGCGGGGTGCCCTTGCGTGTATTGATTCCACTGTAACTCAGAGACGTGTCCGTGGGGAAAATGTGGGACCAGTGCTGGCAGATCTCCTGGCCATGTGACAGGCCATGTGAGGGGTCATGTGGCAGGTCATGTGACGGCTGAATTCCCATAAGAAACAGGGTGTACCTCGTGTGTGTCCTCTCTTCTCCGAGGGCTGGGTGGGCCTTCCTTCCTGCCTCCAAAATGTCCTCCATTTTTCCGTTTTAAACCCTTTGAAGCAAAAGAGGTCCCCACCGCAATCCGGCCCGGCATGGTGTGTGTCTGTGTGTGTGTGTGTGTGTGTGTGTGTGTGTGTGTGTTTTGTGTATGTGTGTGTGTGTGTGTGTGTTGTGTATATTTTGTGTGTGTTGTGTGTGTTTTGTGTGTGTGTGTGTGTGTGTGTGTGTGTGCGCGCGCGCTGCCATAGATGCTGCTCCTGACAAAGCAGTAAAAGCCTGAGACGCGAGGCGGGCTCTCGGAGGTGCTTGCGGGGTGCTATTCCTGAGCCCCAGCCCGGAGGCCCCTCCCACGCCCGGCGGCCGCTCTCGGGGAGCCCCCGGCGCCTCACCTTGGCAGAGGCTGGTGAGCTGCCGTTGTCAGGCGCCGTCCTGAAAGGGATGGAGCCGTGGAGCCGTGTCTTTTTACCGTTATTCCGGGCTCCGGCTCCCTGCCTCTATGTCCTCCGTGTGACCACGGTTTATAACAGAACAAACGGACCGGGATGCCCTTGGCCGCCTCCCGGAGGACCTGCGGGGGGACCTGGGGGACCATTGCTCTGAGGTGCCATAGCCGGGAGGGGTGCCCGGCCCTCGGCAGCCGCAGGCGGGAGTGGCCGGGTGCGGGCGGGTGCGGGCGGCGGGCTGTCCAGTGTTAGCGCTGTGTCTCTCAGTGTCAGGATCCATGTGCTGTTTCCGTTCAGCTGGGTGAAAAGTTCAATAAACTCAATGAAAGCACATCCTCTCTCTTATTGGTCCATAAAGGATAAAGCGGTTTGTTACTGTCGCTGGTGCCTTCTGCTCGGACCTGCTGCCGGGCTGCCATCGGACCTCCCCGTGGGGAAACGTGTGTGTTCTGTGCCTGGAGCAGGAAGCGTGTTTCCGGTTGTGGCCACCAGCCTCCAACCTGGCTGTCCCCACACCGAGAGGCCCCGCCCCCTCCTGCTCCCCATGCCCCCGGCGTGGGAATGAGGAGCCGGGCGGGCGCTTCTGTGACACGCGACTAGCCCCGGGCGCGGCCGGAAACCTGCTTCCGGGTCGGTGTCAGAGTCCAGTGTGGACCCCGGCCACAGAGGACAGGCAGGGAGCCCGAGGCGGGGCCTTTTAACCGACTCAGCAGCGGCGAGAACGCGTCTCCACCACCTCGGCCTCTGCGTGTCTTGCTGCCCTGACTTTTCACACGTCCGTTGTTTCCTATGCTCGAGAGCCCGGGCTCGAGGCGGAGACAGGACGGTCCGGGCTGCTCACGGATACGCACTTGGCTGCGGACCTTCTCCGGGCCTGTGGTTCTGTTTGGAGAAAACCGAGCATCCACCTCACAGGCCGGAGAGGTGACCGAGTCCCTGGGCAGCGTGTGCACGTTGCCCAGCGGACGGCGAATACCTGGTGCCCATCAGACACCGGCCTGGTTCCAAAGCCGGCGGGTCAGCGTGAGGTAAGATGCCAGAAGCTGGGCACCTCCCAGAGCCAACCCACAGCCTCCCGAACGCGTCAGGTCCAAACGGATCCATGGAGCTGCTTGGCTCCATCTCTAAACCAGCGGTTCTCAACCTGTGGGTCGCGACCCCTTTGGGGGTCGAACAACACTTTCACAGGGGTCGCCTAAGACCATCGGAAAACACAGATACGATTCATAACAGTAGCAAAATTACAGTTATGAAGTAGCAACAAAAATAATTTTATGGTTGGGGGTCACCACCACATGAGGAACTGTATGCAAGGGTCGCAGCCTTAGGAAGGTTGAGAACCACTGCTCTAAACGTCTGACAGATAAGGTTTGGTCTACGTGAGACGGAGGCCAGGAACGCGCTCAGGACACAAGGCTGGGGGGGCGGGGGGGGAAGAGGGGGGGCAGGGGAGAGCCTGGCCCAGTCCCCGGGGGACCAGCACGGAGCCGAGACCCCACGCCCAACCCGAGATGTTAAGAGCCCTCCCCAAACACCAACACCCAGAATCTGCTAACGAAAGGAGTGTTCCCTTTGGGTTTCAGGGTTCACTGAAAGCTGAAGGAAAATCAGTTTGCATTTGGCGGTGCTGATTGGTAGGCAGCGATTTTCGACCTTGTTCATCTCTTGGCGCACATAAACTCATTACTAAAATCCTGTGCCATGCCAAAAAAGATACACATTCTTACCAATCTGAGAAAAAAAGTAGGTACCGTAGTTTCTGGCATATAAGACGACCCCCAACTTTTCCAGTTAAAATGTAGAGTTTGGGATATACCTGCCCTGTAAGATGACCCCCGACTTTTTAGAAGGTTTCCCTGGGTTAAAAAGTTGTCTTATATGTCGGAACATACAGTATAATGGATTCATTCACCCTGGACCACTAGCATGTTGGCCATGGTTATTTTTTATTTGAAGGTGAAGGGAGAGAGGGCAGAGCCTGACTGCATACAGCCAGGTGTGTCTGCACACCGGCCGAAACCGCGGATGTGAAATGTCACTTAGACCCAGACACGCAAAGCCTGGCCTTCACCACCGCCTCCGAGCTTGTGAGGAGCCTGCGTCCTTGGGCCCCACCCCCAGGCCGGGGCCAGAAAGTTCTGGCTGCACAGCCCATCCCTCGGTCTCCCACGATCTGAGTTCATTGACCGGTCCCCCTCGCCGGGTTCCAAGAGAGTGTGGGCTCAACACTGGCCCCTCAGGCACACGGCACCGCCCAGCGGCGAGGGCACAGGCTTCTGCCAGCCCCTGCCTGCCCCCAGCACAGAGCAGCGGGCAGCACCCTGGTCGCTGTGGTCACCGGCTCAACCTGGGCTCCGTCTCAGAACCGGAACAAGTGTCCCTGGTTTCCAAGGGCCAATGCGAGCACCCCTTCATTCTGTGCCATGGAAGCGCCATCACCAGGGCGAGGAAGGACCATGGGCTCTGGGGCTTTCCTAGGAACAGATTTGGAGGGAGCACGGCCCCCGGGAGTCTCGGGGCAACGCGAGCAGCCGTCAGAATAAACACGTTAAATTCAGGCCTTGGGAATATCACAGCTATGCTGGCTACATGGGGTCACAGGCCAGCCCCCTGCAGTGGTTTGGGAGCCACAGGCCGGGAGAGGGCTGCAGCGCAGAGAGTTGTCACCAGGGGGCAGCGTTGCCTACAAGATCACGCCGCTGGGCAGGATGCTTCTCTGAGCTGATGGATGGTGGTGGCTCCAGGCCAAGGTGGTATGGGATTGTGGAAGCCACGTCAAGAAGAGAGGGTGGAGGAAGGTTCGAGAAAGATGGGATCTCGCCAGCTGTGGCAGGCTGCAAAGATGCCCTGGTTTGGCGTCCGGCAGGCAGACGTGGATTCATCCACGGGGCTAATGTCCCAGCCCTGAGTCCCAGCAGGAGAGGCAGGGCTGGAGCAAGAGCAATGGGAGACAGACCCAGTGGGTGGCCTGGGGGCCATCAGCGCGGTGACCCAGGCCAGGGCCCAGGAAGATGAGCCCTGAGCCCTGCTGAGGGAGGTGGGGGCTTGCAGGGGGGGGCCTCAGCTGCCGCCTGGAGGATGGGGAGGAATCACTGCAGGAGAACGGGCAGAAGGCACCGGGCAGTCCTTCCAAAACCTGGAGCTCGGAGAAAGCCGGCTGAGCACCGAGTGGGGGTAAGGGGAGGTACCACCAGGTCCCTTCAGTGCCGGACAGGAGCCTGGTCTCCACCTGGAAGCTGGGCTCATTCGGAGGGCCAGGGGGGTGGGGGAAACTGCAGCCAGTCCTGCCTCTGCCGCCCACTATTTCCGCGCCCTCTCTGAGCCTCGGTTTTCTCATCTGTCGAATGGAGTCATAGAGCCCCCTTGTGAAGACTTAGGAGGGTGAACGGGAGCCCTGACTTGCCTTCCCCGGACCTCCTGTCTCTGCAGTAACCCGCGAGGGAGGAGACACGCAGGCGCCTCCAGCCTGGCTGCTGGGAGGGCTGCCAGACCGTTCCCAGCCCAGGGGCCATGGCGCAGGTGCCCAGGGGCAGGAAGCACAGGGAGGGACCAGAACCTTCTCCTTCACCAGGCCCAGCATGACACTCCCCTGAGGGAAGAGGATGCGGTCACCCAGAGAGAAGCCGGGGACTTCCGGTTCCCAGCGCCCCTGGAAACCTGGACAACGGGGAAAACAACAGAGGGCCCCACAACTGCTGAGACAAAAAACATCCAGGGAGGAGGAGGAAGAGGAGGAGGAGGAGGAGGGAGAAGCCGCCTGGATGGTGTGGAGAGCGGAGCTGGGGAGCACCCCGCTGGCTGGGGGAGAGGGTGCAGAGAGGGGCCAGGGGGAGGGGCCACCCTGGGAAGTGGGCTGAGCATTAGAGGCACCCCACCATGGCCCAGAGCATGGGTGCTCATGCCTGGCTTCACTCCACAGGCACCCGAGAAGCGTTCCCCAGTTTCTGCTGCTCAGGCCCCCCCAAAACCAATGTCACCCCACACCTGGCGACGGCCTGGAGACCCCCACTCCGGGCGCCACAGGCCATCCCGCAGCGCAGCCGGGAGGAGGACCCGAAGCCATTTGATGGCTTTGGGGGTGTGAGGGGTGCGCTGCGGCGACTCTGAGCTGAGAGGGTGGAGGTGTCCCTCTCATTCCAGTCCACTCCCCCCCACCCCCTCCCCACTCCCGGCGGAGCCCCGACAGGTGCCGGCTGCCAGTCCCTGGGAGGTGTTCCGACCGGTCCCCTTGTTTAACCCACAACCCCCGTGACACCGACCTGTTACCCCGCTTCCCGGGGGCACAGCGAACGGCATGTGAGCAGCTCCCCAGACCCGGGGCTCCCACAGGACAGAGGCAGAGCCAGCCCAGCATCCGGCTGGCCACCCCCTGGCCCAGTGTCCTGCCAGCCCCGCCCCCCAGCCTGCCTGCATCTGAGGGAGGGGATGGAGCCATCCTCTACCCCTGGGAAGCACCGCACATTTCTCCTGGGAGACGGAGCTGGGGTGCCCTGGATGCAAAGGGACGACGCCCCGAAACCTCGGCTCCTGGCTCTGGAGAATGTGGCCCTGGAGGGTTCCTGTGGGTGGAGGTGCTCTGGGGGCACTGCCTCCTCTGTTCACCCCCGGTTCACGCACGCCCCCCCCCCACACACACTCCGCCTGCTCCCCTGCCTCCACCTCCCCAGCCCGCACGCTCTTCATTGTAATACAGACTTAAAGCTGCTCACAGGGCGCTCCCTCCCCTGCCTCCCCAGCCCCACCCTCCACCGCCCCCCATTTCCCCCCCCACTGCTGTGTTCGCTGTGTGCATGCAGGCCGTGTGTGCTTATTTATGCCAACATGCATGCTCATTGGTATTGGGCTCTGTCCATAAACATGAAAGAAATCCCATTACCCATATTATACCGCAACCTCATTTTCTCCTTAAAAAATAAACCGTGAAAAAAAAAATAAAAGAAAAGGAAAGGAAAGGAAAGATAAAACCATGGCTATTTTTCCAGGCTGCACATACATCTTCCTCATCCTTGTTAAGAGCTCCACGGAATTCTGAAATATTAATTCCCATCATTTATTTATCATTCCTCTGCGGATGGGCCTTTTAATTAGCTCCACGTTTTCCCTGTCACAAGGAAATGCTGCCGTGAGTGGCCTGGTGTGTGGTTTTAGACTTTCATGCTATCGCCTTTTGAAGAGAGGTTTCTAGAAGCCAGATGAGCTCGGCCGCAGGGTGTGAGCATGTGAGATTTCATTTTTTTATATTTTTTAAAATATATTTTATTGATTTTTTACAGAGAGGAAGGGAGAAGGATAGAGAGTTAGAAACATCGATGAGAGAGAGACATCGATCAGCCGCCTCCTGCACGCCCCCCACTGGGGATGTGCCAGCAACCAAGGTACCTGCCCTTGACCGGAATTGAACCTGGGACCTTTCCGTCCACAGGCCGACGCTCTATCCACTGAGCCACACTGGTTTCAGCCTCATGTGAGATTTCGATGACGGTGATTGTGATAGTGATGGAGCCAGGAGAGCCACCTCTTTCTGGCTTGCTCCTCATTGGTCTGTCCTGAGGCAGCTGAGCCCCAAGGCCAGTCACCGTGTCTGTCCCAGCACCCCCTCCCGCCCCCCAGCTCTCTGAGGCTCCCCTCTAGACTCCAGGACCCCGGAAAGGCTGTGCTGGGGGAATGGAGGTGGGTCCGGGGGAAGCCGGACCCTGTGGAGGGACAGGGTTTTCCAAAAATGGGACTGAGCCTGGAAGAATGACCTCTTTCTCAGGGGACTCAGACTTGAGCCAGGCCAGAGACTTGGGGGGCTGATAGGGAGATTCCCAGAGGGACAGTGCTGTCTCCCTCGGAAAGCTTGTCTTGCAGTTTCCAAAGTGCGGCTGACTGCCAGCCTCCTGCTGCAGCCCTGGGAACCCAGCCCTTGGGACCCGGCCCTCGGGACCCAGCCCTGGGGACCCAGCCCTCGGGACCCAGCTCCTCAGGACCCAGCCCTGGGGACCCAGCCCTGGGGATCAGCACGAAATCAGCCCTGCTCCTCCCAGAAGCTCCGCTGTGATGGGACATTTCTGCCCGAGGCTCGTCCTAGAACCGCAGGCTGCACTGGCCAAGTGTCAGATCCGCACCAGGGCCTGAGGTCTCCCGCCTCCTCCCCTTTATCTGTCAGGGCGTGAAGAACCCCTTTCTCTGCGGACATTACTGACTTACTAGCTGCCTGTCTCCCCTGGGGGAGTCCCGGGTCGGGCAGGGAACACGGCCCAGGTCTGAGCCCGAAGCAGAGGCGCCTCTAGGAAACCAGGGGATTGGGGTTTGGGGTTTGCTTTTAGGTCTCAGCCTGGAACAGTCATTCAAAGGCTATTTCCCCCGGGGGGCGTGGACCACACTGAAGGAAGCCAGCGGGTGCCCGGGGAGCAGGCACCCCGTTCCCAGGGAGGGGCCGGAGAGCCGGAGAGCCGCAGGCCTCTCCTCCCTCATCCACGCCGCTGGGGAGCTCGCCCGGCGGAGGGAGAAGCGAGGGCGCATTTGCATGAGAAAGGCTGGCTGCACCTTTCAGAGTCTCCCTGCTTTTATTCTCCTTTCGGATCCTCGCTGGCGGTTTTAACGGCTCAGAAATGTGGCTCCGGGAGATATGAAAGCCGAGGGGAAATGGGCCCTAAAAGGGGTTAATTTGAATCGCGGGCTGAGAGCCTTTCTCTTTCTTCCTCTTTCTCTTTTCCTGGGGGGGGGCCCTGACCCCCAGGGGGAGCCCTGACTGGTGGGGGCAGAGGCAGGAGCAGCTGAGTTCCTGGTTTCTTTATTCTTTTTTTTCCCCCAACAGAGAGCATTGCTTCAAAGAGGAATTTAAAACCATTCTGAATACACATTAAAAAAAAAAACAACCCACCACATTCCCTGGATGCAGGCAGCATCTGAGCCTCACTTTCAGGGCCAGCTGGAGGGGTGCACAGGCCCCTCGGGGGTCCCACCAGGCACTGAATCCTCTCAAAGTCTGGGTGCTGACGTTGTTTCCCTTCTATCGGTGTGGCTCAGAGAATAGAGCATCAGCCTGTGGACTGAAAGGTCCCAGGTTCGATTCCGGTCAAGGGCAGGTACCTTGGTTGCGGGCATATCCCCAGCAGGGGGCGTGCAGGAGGCGGCTGATCGATATCTCTCTCTCATCGATGTTTTTAACTCTCTATCCCTCTCCCTTCCTCTCTGTAACAAATCAATAAAATACATTTAAATAAAAAAGAAAATAAAAGAAAGAAAGAAAAGAACCAGGGATCCTCAGGGAAATGGGAGTTTGAGGTCCAGGACAAGGACTGTCGGAGAGAAACCCGGGACCTCCCACCTGTCACAACTGAGAGCAAGGCTCCCTCACACCCTGGGGGCAACCCAATGGACACAGGAGCCTGCGTGGAGGCCCTGACTGGCCAGAGCGAGCCTCATCGGAGTATCAGGAAGAGTATCTCCTGACCTAGGTCCAAAAAGCACAGACCGTACATGAAATCTGTAACTTCATAATGACACAAGTCGCAAACAGCTAGCAGGGTCTCCTAAGACCATCAGAAAACACAGATATTTACATTAAGATTCATAACAGTAGCAGATTACAGTTATGAAGTAGCGACAAAAATAATTTTATGGTTGGGGGTCACCACAACATAAAGAACTGTATTAAAGGGTTGCGGCATTAGGAAGGTTGAGAACCACTAAAGGAGGAAAAACATCTCTTGGTGCTGAAAACTGATACAGGCAGGGTAAGAGTCAAAAACATGCATCTCGCCTGCCCTGTATGGACTGGGTTTCAGGAAAACCGAAGAGTTGATATGGAGAAATTCTTCTCAGTAGAACAATCACCGACAAACAATAATAGCGTGAGAAATGACCAATTTGCCACCCCTAAGGAATGAACACATCCATCTTAACCTGCTTCTCGTGATCCACACACCCCCAGGAGGCATCTTAGACTTTTCCCCCTCCCTTATCCCATGCCCCATCGCATGACATTTTAATGCCACAGATTACTACATATATGTTTATGTACTGTGCATAGCGATGGAATAAGAGTTGTACACATTGGAAGAAGAAGACTTTCCCATCCCCCCCAAGAACCGAGGGCTGCCTCTTTGGGGGCACTCACGCCCCAGCTGGAAATGCCTCCTCCAGACAAGCATCACCCGTGGTCTGATGGTGACCTTCATCAAGGCGAGAGCCTCGGACACCCTCGAACCCGCGAACCCCTCTGCACAGTGTGGAACCTCAGCCATTACGGGCCTCCCGACAGCAGGCAAGGGGCAGGAAACAGCACCCCCACGGAGGAATACTTGCCAAGTGAGAAACGGATGCATTTTAACCCAATTAACCCAACCCCTAGTCCGAGTGGGTTTAGAAGAAACACGGGGATGGAGGCGCATGAGAAACACAGCAGGAGGGGTTCATCAGTTCAGCTCAGAGGATGCAAAACTCCATGGGAAAAAAGACCCAGTGTTCTCAACAAATAAAATAAAATAAAGTAAAGAAAATAAATAAAATAAAATAAGATAAATAAATAAAATAATAAAATAAAATAAATAAAATGAAATAAAATAAGATAATAAAATAAAATAAAATAACAGAAAGGAGAGGGAGCAGGAACTCATACAGAGGGGAAAAAGTTTAGGGCCCGACAACCGAATGCATATGGGGGTGCTTTGCACATACTCGGGGTATTCGATGATGTTGAGGAGTCATTGGTTGTGTTGACTGTGACAGTGGCATGTGGCTGTGGTTTTTTAGGCTTCCTCCTTGGTCATGCTGCTGTATTCATGGGTGGAATCATAGGGTGTCCTGACTTTGACCTGAGATATTTCAGCTCACCCTCTCCCCACAAAGTTTGGGGATAAAGCTGGAGAAACACGACAGGCAGAATGTTACCTGTCAATGTTAGGGGATGGATGGATGACCCAGGGGTGTTGCTATGTTAATCTTATCTCTACTGCTTAGGATGTTTGAAATTTTTCATAATAAATGGGGTTTAGAAAATTATTTGTTTAACCAAACATTCAAAACTAAGGAAGGGAGCAAACAATGGAATGACCGGTCGACCATTCACTATAACTTGCACTGACCACCAGGGGGCAGACACTCAATGCAGGAGCTTCCCCATGGTGGTCAGTGCGCTCCCACAGCCAACCTCCTGCAGTCCCTCCCCTTGGCCAGCTGGTCCTGATCGGGATTGGGCAAGGAGACCCTGATTGTCCCCGATTGCTGGCCAGGCCAAGGGACCCCCCACCTCTGCACAAATTTGTGCACCGGGCCTCTAGTTATACAACAAAGAGGACAGCTGATTGATGGGGCCTCAGGGGAGTTAGGGGCCAGTGTTTCCAAAGAGTCAAACTTTGCAAAGAAATGTGAAATTGCATTTTGATGGGGATCCCGTGTTTAAGCTCTCGCCAAGAAAAGAGACACACACCCTGTGTTTTTAAAAAAACACAGCACACTGCCCCCACCCCCTTGGACCCATGAAACTGGTGTGTCCGCAGCCTGGGACTATAAGCATTTCTCTCTTTTCCATGTCCAGCATGGAAAGAGAGCAGGTTAGTTCCTGAGTAGAGGATCTAGGGACTGAGAAATAAAAGAAAGAAAGAGACAAGACACAAAATGGAAGGAGAACGCTGGGGCCCGGTGGGACCACCGTCCTCTCTGCTGGAGGGACAGGGACCCAGAGACCATACAGCAAGTTTATTGTGTACCCCCAAACACCAGGAAGTTCCACCACAAGCTAGGATCACAGGAGATGATTTGCATTCTTGAGTAGGCCTGGCCCGAGCATTCCTAGTGCTTGACTGCATTTACATATCAAAGACCCACTCCCTGACACCTGGGCAAAGGTAAGAGTCAGTACACAAATTTGTGCACCGGGCCTCGAGTTACACAATAAAGAGGACAGCCATGTATTCTTGGCAAAATGTGTATCCAAGACACGGCTCTGCCTGTTGCTCGGACTGAGCTGACAATGATTTGAAGAATGCCGTGTGCCTTCCCCGGCGCTGTCTACATGGCACCTTGTGAAAGGATGCCAGGCCCCACTGCCCCGACTAACGGCGGCTCTTCCGCTCAGGGAATAACTGTCTGCTTCAGTTGTCACCTTGTGGTTATTTGTGAAACGCAGGTTCACCTGCCCAAGGACGAGGGAAACAATGCAGGATTTTAACGTGTATTTCCCAGGTCTCTGTTTCATTGCTCCCGAAACAGTCCCCTTGCTCAGCCTCCTCTTCCTCGGGTCCCTGGGACATTGGCTTCCCTCCTTCCTCTCAGAGCCCCGTCCCGGTGCTCCTTCCTCACTCCTCTAGGTCCCCCAACCCACACAGGACAGGGCCCATTTCTTCTCACCATCACCCCCTCCCGGGGGCGGGTTCCAGGATTTGTGTTACTATAGCCCCACTGAGGGCTCCCACAACCCCCCTCTCCAGCCCAGCCCACCCTCCTGCTGGCTTCCTGAGACTTCTGCCGCGTTCCCCCTGGGACCCCTCAGCTCCAGCCAGGAGGTGGCCTTCTCTCCCCACCACTCCCCCTCCTGAAGCCCCTGCTGACAGGGTGGCCACGCTCAGAAACCGGGAGCGGGAATGGGAATGAGCTGAGGGCTTCTTCCACTGACTCACGTAACAAATCCCCGTTGAGGGACATGGGGACGCAGGCACACGACAGAGTGTCTGCTCTGGCGAGGCCGACGATATGCCGACAAGTCCGTGCCGGGCGGGACACAGTGACCGTGGCTCTGCGGAGGTGGAGTTGGAGCAGAGACCGCAGGAAGTGGGAGTGAGCTGTGTGGGGAACGGCATTCCAGGAAGAGGGAAGCGCATGTGCAAAGACCTGAGGCAGGAGCACCTGGCAGGATCCAGGAGCAGCAGGTGCGCAGGCGGCTGGAACTGAGGGGCTCGGGGGCCGGTGAGAGAGGCTCCGAGAAACAAGGAGCTGACTGCACGGGGGTTTTGTTTGTTTTTTTTTTTTAAATATATTTTATTGATTTTTCACAGAGAGGAAGGGAGAGGGATAGAGAGCTAGAAGCATCCATGAGAGAGAAACATTGATCAGCTGCCTCCTGCACACCCTCTACTGGGGATGTGCCCACAACCAAGGTACATACCCTTGACCGGAATCGAACCTGGGACTCTTCAGTCTGCTCTATCCACGGAGCCACACGGATTTCGGACGGCACAGGGTGTTAAGTCGTGGGCAGGGCTCTGGGTTTGGCTCCAGGACAGCGAGAAGCCGCCGGAGGTCCCGAGGAAAGGGGGTTACTTCATGGACATTTCTGTAGCATCGCTCTGTTTCTGGGTGGGGACGAGGAGAGGCGGGGAGGACGGGAGCAGCAGCGCGGTGAGGAGGGAACCGGGACCGCGGATCGCCCTGGGAAAATGCTGTTGTCACTCGGAAGTGAATGCCGGTAGACCGGGTGACCGAGCGGGACCTGGCACCTTGCCTGGACATCAGGCTCTTGGCTGATGGTTGTCCAGGAGGATCCAGAGGCCCCACTTCAGCATCACCGTGGAGCAGGTGGGAAGCAGAGGGCTCCCCCCAACTCCGGACCGGGGCCCCTGCGTGTGCTGTGGGAAGACTTCAGATCTCTCAGTGTCCTCTGTCTGGCTTCTTCTCAGACCTCGGGTCCTGGTCTGAACCAGAGCCCTCAGCGACATGGCCTCTGACACCTGTGCCAGTGGAGCCGCTGCGACTCTCTGTCCCTGTGCTCCCTCCCGTTATGGGCACCGACTCCATGCCATGCTCATGCAGGTACAGTGGTACCTCAAGATACGAGTTTAATTTGTTCCGTAACCTTGAGGCGTGGGAAACTATGAGACGCTCGCGTCGCGGTAAACTGGTGGGTCGTGTGCAGCCGGCCGATCCGGGCGATGACTCGTATCTCAACTGTTGCTCGTATTTCAAAGCAAAAATCGCTCTCTCGATGGCTCTTATCTCAAAAATCTCGTATGTTAGGGCACTCGTATCTCGAGGTACCACTGTACTTGCTTTCAGGATGGTGGCCTGCCTCCCTCTGGCCTGGAGAACCCTGACTGCCACTCCCAGCGCGAGGAGGAGAAAAGGGGCTCCCGGAACGGCCGCCGGGGGTGCTGACCAGCACCGCCGGCGAAGCTTCTGGTTCGGTAAGGAGGGGATGACCCACGCTTAGGCCACTCTGTTGGGTGCTTGTTAGTTGCACCCGAAAGCATCCCGTGGGCACCCCCGTTTCACTGAAGAGGAAACGGGGTCGCAGGCCAGTGACATCACGGGAAGAAGCATCTCTGCCTCCCCCTTGCTGCTCTCTCCACTGATCGGCTCTTCTCTCTCTGCCCCAGCTCCTCTCGACAGGGGCAGCTTGTCCTTTAAGACCCCTCCTGAACCCTCCCTTCCAGGACTCCTTTGACCCCACCCACCAGTGGGCCTCCCCCTCCCATCCCACCCACCCACCCACCCAGGGGAATGTGGATGCGGCCCAGCAACGCCAGCCCGCAGAGGACAGGGTGGTGAGGGCCTGCAGGCAGCCCCGGGACTCTTTCTGCGTTTTTAAACCCCTAATGGTTTTTCCTGCTCAATTTCGTCTCATCATCCCAGCTCCCGCTGAGCAAATGTCAAAGCAGCAGTGATTCTCCCAGAGTCCTCAGAGGCAGCCTGTCCTGGGTTCCCCCTGGCTCTGCAGGGAAGCTGGCTGTGTCTGTGCTGGCCTCGGCTGCTCTGGGCCCAGCTACCGCCAGCTGGCTGTGACCTTGGGGAGTGACCCCTCTCTAGCCCCTGAGCTTCTTCATGAAGTGAGGCTGTTGGCAGTCTTTGGGGACCTCATTCTGGGATCCTGAGGCCTTCCAGAACCTCCCATGGGATTATGAGTCCATTTCTGCTTCTTCTTCTTTTTAATATGTTTTTTTTTTATTTTTTTAGAGAGAAAGAGGAAAGGAGAGGGATAGAGAGAGAAAGAAACATCAATGAGAGAGGGACATCATCATAGACTGGCTGCCTTCTGCACACTCCCTGCTGGGGATCGAGTCACAACCCAGGCATGTGCTCTGACTGGGAATCGAATGGGTGATCTCTTGGTTCCTGGATTGATGCTCAACCTCTGAACCACCCGGGCCGGGCATGAGTCCATTTTCTGAGTCAACGGTGCTGCCGCCAGGAGCTGAGAGTGAGGTGGAGGGCCCAGCACCGGGCAGAGATTCTCGAGATGAGCCGTCACGGGGAAACCTCACACCCCACTCCCCCACCCCCGGTTGCGTTTCCCTCTGGCTTTTCGTCAGGTCCTCTTGGGGGCCTGGGGAGACAAGGGGACACAGTCTGTCCAAGAGATTGTGCGGGGACGGCTAGACATCCACACGGGAAGGGGTGAAATCGGACCCCTGCCTCACACCGAATACACAAATAAACTCAAAAGGGATCCAAGAC
Organism: Lasiurus borealis; assembly: GCA_004026805.1. Classification (NCBI taxonomy): domain Eukaryota; kingdom Metazoa; phylum Chordata; class Mammalia; order Chiroptera; family Vespertilionidae; genus Lasiurus; species Lasiurus borealis. The sequence goes on from PVJN01018047.1 coordinate 32,389, forward strand.
CCAAATGTAAGAGTCAAACAGTAACACTCTCAGGACAAAACATGGGGGTAAATCTTGGTGATCTTGGAGATCAGGCCATGATCTCAGACGTGACACCCAAGACACGGGCACCACCAACAAAAACAGACGAACTGGATTGCACAGACATGTAAGCATGTGCGCTCCGAAGGGCATCATCAAGAAAGTGAAAGGAGCCGAAACCGGTTTGGCTCAGTGGATAGAGCGTCAGCCTGCAGACTGAAAGGTCCCTGGTTCAATTCTGGTCAAGGGCATGTATCCTGGTTGCGGGCACGTCCCCAGTAGGGGGCGTGTAGGAGGCGGTTGATCGATGTGTCTCTCTCTCTCATCGATGTTTCTAACTCTCTATCTCTCTCCCTGCTTTTTTGTAAAAAATCAATTTAAAATATTTTTTAAAAAAGAAAAGAAAAGAAAGTGAAAGGACAATGTCCAGACTGGGAGGGAGTGCTCCTGAGCCTTCCCAAAGGGACTAGACTAGACAAGGGACCTGTATAACCCGACAATAAAGATATAAGAAGCCTCGTGAGAAACTGGCAAAGGACCTGAGCAGACATTTCTGCAAAGACACACACGTGGCCAATCAGCACTTGGAAGGAGTTCACCAGTCGTCAGAGGAAAGCCCACCAACCCCAGTGAGTGGCCGCGTCACACCCCCAGGGTGGCAGGAAGAGGGAGAAGAACAATGCGTGTGGCTGTGCAGGCGGGAACGTAAACGATGCGGCTGCCATGGAAACCAGCTGGCTGTCTCTCCCCAGGTTAAATATAGAGGCGCCACAGGACCCAGCCGTTCCACTCCTTGCACACCCTGGGGAGGATGGGAGACATATGTCCACCCCAACGGTTGAACACGGATGCTCACCGAGACCTCATTCACAATCGCCGAGAAGCGGCCACCATCCCAATGTCCCTCGGTCGTTGGAGAGGGAAACGGGACAGGTCTGTCCGTCTGCTGGGAGAACCCCCGATGACGGAAAGGGACCGAGTTCTGATTTACGCTACAACGTGGGGATCGGAAAGCGATGCCCCGTGGGAAGCCAGACACACAGGCCATCTGCCACCTGGCCTCCTTTCTCTGAAATGTCCAAACAGACTGATCCCGCAACTGGAGAGCATCATGCTACGTGAGATGAGCCAGGCAGTGAAAGAAAAACACCACATGATCTCACTCATGTATGGATAATAAAGAACAGCATAAACAGATGAACACAAAGATAGCTACAGAGGCAGAAAAGCATCAAACAGACTGTCAGACTACAGCGGGGAGGTTAGGGAGATAAGAGATCAACAGAAGGACTTGTCTGCATGCAGATAAGCACAACCAATGGACGCAAGACACGGAGGGTGAGGGCATGCCTGCGAGTGGGGGGCAGTGGGAAGATATTTACACATATCATACATTTTTAAAAAAAGCCAAAACCGGTGTGGCTCAGTGGATAGAGCACGGCCTGCGGACTGAAAGGTCTCAGGTTTGATTCCAGTCAAGGGCATGCACCTTGGTTGCAGGCACATCCCCAGTAGGGGGCGTGCAGGAGGAAGTTGATTGATGTTACTCTCTCATCGATGTTTCTAACTCTATGCCTCTCCCTTCCTCTCTGTAAAAAAAAAAAATCAATAAAATATATTCTAAAACAAATATCCCTGGGATATCGGTGGGTACCAGAGGTTAGGGAAGGAGGAGAGGGGGAGTTTCGTTTGGGAAGGATGGCAAGAGTGTGGAATTTGCGGTGACAGTTGCACCGTCTTAGGAATGTACTGAACATCGGCCTGTGATTGGACTGAAAACCACGCAGGGAGCATGAACCCTGTGCAGTGCGGGAGCACGCTCGCTCTGCTCAGCCGGCTCCACCCCCACTGCCCCCAGAGTCCCAGCTGTCACCCCGACCTGAAGCCAGGGCCCCGGACTTCACCTCACTACTCCTCCTGGCTCCCTGCCCCCCATCCAGGAGTGCTCCTTTCACAATGCAAATCACCCCGTGTGCCCTCCCCTCTGGTGCTGGGGGTCAGAGGTGTCTCTCTGTGCCCGCCTAGACTCTTCCCCCCTCCCCTCCATCCCTGCCACGGTCAGGCAGACTGGCCTTCCCCCTGTTCCTCCCCCACACACCCCCTCCCTGGGCTCGTTCCCACCGTGGGGGCTCTTGCTTGTTCTTTCTGCCTGTTCCCTCCTCATTCAGCCCCCCATCAGCTCCTCAGCTCCTGATCGAAGTGACTCCTCGCCCGTCCTCCTCCTTCCCGCACTTGGCCTGCACGCCCCTGTTCGCTGCCCGTGGACTTGCCTCGTCCTCTCCCCGCCTCCAGGGTCTGAGTCCCGGGAGAACAGGGAGCCGCTGCGGAGCTGGGCACAGGGCGGGTCTCAGCAGCGGGTGCAAATGCATAAAGAGTCATCGGGCGCCGCCACTCCTCGGGGTGCCCTGTTAGGAAGCTCCTCACTTGCCCGGAGCCTCTGTTTCCCAGTCTGTGGCCGGGGACCGCCCAGGACCGGGTGGCACCTGGGTGGGAAGATGCGCGGGCAGCCCTCACAGCACTTCCGCTTCCTGTGGGGGAACGGCCGGGTCGGAGGGACACTGTGTGGCTGAGGGAGACTTTGAGTGATGCACACAGAGGAACTGTGGACGTAGCTTCCCACGATTAGAGGCCCCGCTTCTGTGGACCTGACATGGCACGTAAGTTCCGGCCCAGGGAGAGGTGTCCCCCCAAACCATTGCAAAGCGGGCCCAGGGTCACAGCCCGCAGGGCCCAGGTCCCGCTCACACCTGGATCCTGCCAGGGACGGTGAGGCGCAGCTAGCTTCCTCGGTGCCGGTCCCACCTCCCTGCGGCTGTCTTGCCTGAAACAGGAGGGAGGCAGGGTCCCACTTCTGGGAACAAACGGGACCTTTTGGAAGGCGGCAACCTGGGTGCAGCAGAGCCGGGAAGCTCAGAGCCGGGACGCATCAGCCGGCGCCCACACAGCCTGCAGGGCAGGAAGCTGGCGCCAGACGGCCTGCTGTCTGAGAACCAGAGGAAACCGGCACCTGGGGCGCTTCTGCTGGCTGACCCTGGGCAGGCACGTCACCGGGACCCACTCCCCCGCTCAGAGCCTCTCCTTCCTCCGCTGGGGCCTGGAAGGGCACCGACTGCCCTGTCTCGGACGGTGGAGGCAAAAGGACTCCAAAAGCTGCATCCTGGGGTGTGGCCAGCAGGCCCAGTTCTGATTCCGGGCACCCCCTGGGCCTCCTGGTGCAGCTCTCCAACCTCTCTGACCCCCTTTCCTCATCCAAACCGGCACACAGAGCTCCTCTTCACCCAACCGTCTACAGGACGAAGACAGTAACGACTCGCACAGGAAGTATTTTAGGAGGAGGCATCAGAAACGCTTCAACACCAAGACGGGGAAAAGCGTTTTTACAAAGCGCAAGCCATGGGAGCTGATTTGCTTGCAGTGTTAAACTTCTGAGGAAAAATTACCGATAACAAAGCGAGATGATTCGTCAAAAGAGAAGGTGCTGGCGATGCCCGTGACAAACAGAAACGACGGATAGACAGGACACCAGGAAGAATTCCTATAAATCCAGGAGGGAGAAGCAAATAGCCAAATGAAAACAGACAAAGTGGGCACAGGAGTCACAGCAGCGGAACCGTGAGCGATAAAACACCTGACTCCACCCGGGACGGGGGGAAGTGTGATGAAAGCAACACACCATTCACACCCATCAGATGGGCAACCGCTGAAGGTCTGACCACAGCCGTGTTCCCTGTTGTGGGGCGACTTCCACGACCAGTTGCAAATGACCATGGAGGCTGCTAAGTGGGTAATAAGCAAGCAAGGACTTATTGAGCTGGCCAGCGACTGCTCTGCCTTTCTCCACACAGGGAGTCCAGAGAGCAGCAGCAACTCTTTGTGCAGGACCACTTTTAAGTACATTTACCACATCCTGTTTTTGCAGAACAAGCAACCCAAGACAAAACAGTTTTTCCCAATGAACGTCAGAGTCATGCCATTGATGACCATGTTGTTCACAGGGTCATCTTGTTCCTGAGAAAGCTAACAGTGTCCTATGAAAGAAGGCCTACGTGCTGGGAAGGGGCCATGAGACCGTATCTCAAGGCCTGGCCTGATGTCAGCACGGACAGCTCTCTCTGGGGGATAGTCCACAGCCTCTCTGGAACGGGGCATGCTCAAAATTTCCCACTCTCTGCCATTCCCAAGAGGTGAGGTGGCAGGAGGCCTTCTACTCGGGGGAGGAGAACAGATTGGTGCAACCAGGAGGATTGGTTTGCCAACATCTAGACGCCGTGAAGATCTGTAATCATGCAAACCAACAGTCCTACCCTTAAGGACATTCCTCCCCAAATCGGGGGTGCCTCCAGACCAGGAGAAAGGCATTGGTAGCTACACAGACTAACTATGGTAACCCAAACCGGATAACCACCCAACTGTCCACCAACAGTAGCAGGGACAGGTCAGCACACGTCTGCAGAAGGCCGATGGCCAACATGTGGGCTTCGCAGGCCATATGCCCTCTGCTACAGCTTCTCAAGGTTGCCTGGGGGTAAAAATATTCAGAGAAACCATGTCCGTGAATGGCCACGGCTGCGTTCAAATAAAACTTTATGTGTAACCACAGGCACTGGGTTGGAGTTGGCCCACAGCTGTCATTTGAAGACTTCCGTTAGAATGGTGATATACATTATGGCACACTCATACAATTGAATGATATTCAGCAACAACAACAACAAATAGGTTACATCATAAGGTATGTTTTTAGCTAAAGAAATTCGGTGCAAGAGGATACATTACAGGATATTCAAAAGCAGGCCGACGGAAAGGAGAGTGTGCAGGGATGCGCACCCAGGTCTCCGCACTCTGAAAAATGAAGTGATTGCCACCAGGCTCAGAACCACGGTGCCCTCTGGCAGGGGGACAGGGGGGCAGGGGAGTCACTGAAAGGGACACGCAGAGGCTTCGGGGGCACCGGCCACTCTTTATTTGGGGACATGCATGGTGGTCACTGACGCTCGTGTGGGAACCGTTCCTCAGGCTGTGTGATGGTGTTGCCTGTGCTTTTCTCCTGGTGTATTTTTTCCCCAAGACAATTTTTAAAAATAGGAGGAAGCCTCCTGTTCATTCTCACGTCCCGGGGGCTTTATCTGCAGATGGTGAGGGTGTTTCAGGAGCAAACTTCCCTGGAAAGGGCCTTGCATGGGGAGACGGTCATTGATGGCCTACGAGGGTGGCTCCGGACTTGTGCTGTGCGGAGAGGGAAGACGGAAGTCTTGGGGCTTGTGAGCTGCAGCTTATTTAAGGGGAAGTCCACGCCCAGCTGGCGTGGCTCCGTGGTTGGGCGTGGCCCTATGAACCGGGAGGTCACAGTTCCATTCCCAGTCTGGCACATGCCCGGGGTGTGAACTCCGTCCCCAGTGCGGGGCGGGCAGGAGGCAGCTGGTGACCGACTTTCTCTCCTCGCTGGTGTTTCTCTCTCTCCCTCTCCCTTCCTGTCTAAAATCAATACAAATATTTTTTTTAGAAATAATTAAAGTGAAAGCCCATGTTCAGTGTCTGAGCCGGAGTCAGGAAGATAGATACGTGGCACCTTGCCTGCCGATGTGCTCCCACGTCAGCCTCTGTGGGTTCTTTGAATGCTGAGCTGGGGTGGCAGGGCTTTGGAGGGCCATGTCCCCGGTCACACGGACCCACTCTTCCTAGTCCTCGGGGACACGCGTGGCAAAGGCCGAGCCTATGCACACGTGTCTGTGCACACGCCAAGCATTTCAAACTGGCTATTCCGACACCTCCAAGATCATAACGTTTAAGTTGTTTGGAAAAACATACTGGTGACCAAGAACCAAACACCTGTCCCCAACTCTCATCCCAGTATCTCTGCGCCCACGGTGGTGTCCTCGTGCCGCTGTCAGAGGCAGGGACGCGGTTTGCGCAGAGAAGCTTCCGGGCCTCAGTGTGATCCCCACTGGTGGAAACGAGGGGACGACTTAGTGCTCGGAAATAGAAAATCATGGAGTAAGCCAATTCCAGCCTCCCGGCGAAATATATTACAGTCATTAAAATCCTATTTAGCCGGGGCCGGTAATAACCAGCAGGGAAACGGGGCCCAGAAATCAAATTGCAGGATGATTACGACGGCGACAGCAACCACACCGTCCGCACAGAAAACCGCGGCGGGAAGGACTCCGCCGGGCGGCGGGAGGGAGACGTGGATGATCTGTTTTCCTCCTCAGAGGGATTCTCCCGGGTCAGCCAGCACATTCCTTCCTAAAGCTAAAAAAGTGGTGAATCGCCGAGACCAGTGTGGCTCAGGGGATAGAGCGTCGGCCTGCGGACTGGAGGGTCCCAGGTTTGATTCCGGTCAAAGGCATGTACCTTGGTTGCGGGTACATCCCCAGTAGGGGGCGTGGAAGCTGCAACTCGTTGAGCCCTTTAACGGTTTACACAGCTCAACGCCGGGCAGCGGTTGCAGGTATGATGGGTGCAGGGGCAGTTCTGTGGGTTCTAAATCTGTGCTCTCCCGCTCTGACCACCCGCCCCGATGGTCGCCATATGGAGTCCATCATCATCATCTTATCCTCGATGTCCATTTGCTCAATTCAAGGACACCTCTGCCCCGCCCTCTCCCCCTCCCACACACACCCTACAACTTCTGAAGTCAGGGTATCTCCTCCAATGGACGTAGCCGTTTTATTTCCTTTCCAGCACCGAACTGAGTCCATGACCCTTCTACCATCAGCGCTGCCAGAGAACTGAGGGAGCAGTGCAAGAGCTGCTATTAATGGAGCGGTTATCACGTGCCAGCTTCCCGTGCCCCTCTCTGAAGGAGGCATTTCTTGGGCCACTTCAGGGCTGAGGACCGGCCCAAGGCCACCCTAAGACTGGGCACAGCAAGGTCAGAACGGTGCTCCTCTCCATCCGTGAAACCCCAGCCGCTCGCCCAGGGCCTGGCATGGCACTGGCACTCAGTAAACATCAGCCGCCTCGAACGCGGAGCCGTCCGGGGGACCGATCTGGGTCACGACCCTGACCCCTTCTTGAACACCTCGTCCCGCACTCCACGCCCGGGGTGAGCTGAGTGACAGATTAGAGATCTCTCCCAAATGCCCGTCAAGCCACGGAGCCAAATCAGTGCAGCAAATTACATGTAATCCACGAGGAAATCAATGAGCACCGGAAGGAGCGGGTTCGTTATGTATTTAGCACGTCCAGGGCAGTT
>PVJN01018048.1:0-23794 GCA_004026805.1 Lasiurus borealis
GGCCGGCCAATCAGATCGCTGATCGGAGGCGGGGGTGGTGGTGGGGGAGAACGCATCCTCCTCGCCTCACGGACCACCCGGAGCCTAATGCAGGGATGCGCGGAGCGGCCCGCCCGGCCCCCGGAAGTGACGCGCCGCCTGCTCAGCGCCTGGAAGTGCTTGTAGGTCGGCGGGGTCTGGGCGGCCGCCTCGCAGTCCTTACCGAGCTGGCTGAGCCGGCATTGCCGCCGCTGCGCCTGCCAGGTCCGGGCGCGGGACCCCGGCCTGCGTGCGCCCGACGGAGGAGGCCCTGCGCGTGGAGGAGGCGGGGCGTTTCCGATTCTCTGGCGGAAGGCGTGGGGGGTAAATAGAACCAGCTGGTCCTCACCTGGCGTTTCCGCCCAGCAGCAGGTCTCAGCGAGTTCACCGATAGTAGCTAACGGTTCTGCCTCCAGGTGCACCTGCGTGAGAAAATGGCTTTCCGCCTGCTGCTCCCGTGAGCAATCGCATCGCCGCCAGGTCCACCTGTTGCGAGCAAAGGCCGTCCCGCAAGGGGCACTTGTGTGAGCAAAAGACATACATACGCTCGACCTCAGTTTCTAGCATCTCCAATCTGTCTGTTCTAGTCTCCGTTTCGCGCGGAATTTAGGATACTGCGTTTTAAATTTCTGGGACATACTCTAACTTCTACTGTGTGTATATAGTAACTGGGGTGCATTTTAACGAAAATTTCAGATCTTTGTTCTTGTAGCAAAGTGATCCATTCATTTTATTTATTTTTTTAAAAATATATATTTTATTGATTTTTTTCACAGAGAGGAAGGGAAAGAGACAGAAAGCCAGAAACATCGATCCATTCATTTTAATTAGACTTCACCACTGCTGGGGAGGGGCAAGGTGGACCACAAATAAACCAACATCCTTCAAACCCTTTCCCATCCTTCAAGGCCCAACTTTGAAATGAACTCTCATCTCCTAAGATCAAAAAGTTCTTTATAAAAAAAAAAAAAAAGAAAAGCTGGACACGCTCCTTAGAAATACAGCCAAAACACACAGCTAATTTATGAAAGAGGCAAATGTCCAATAAACAGTAAAAAATAATCTCCAGCCTTAATAATAAAATACAAATAAAAGCACTTTTTAATGCTGTAAATTTTAAATGCAGAAACGAGAGGAACTTTTTTTCTCTGAACATCAAGTTCTACATGTTAACTTTTGTGATTGTTACCTTTAAGAAGTTATAAAATTCAGTACGGACATATATAGAATGCTGTTGTTAGGGGCAGAAATGAAATATTGGAGCTGCCTATTATTATGGAAAGATTAACAACCTTGTTGTAGAAACCAGAGGCTCAGCCCTTTGAAAACCCTCAGTCTCTTGCATATCCCCAGTCCTTTGCAAACCCCCAGCCCAAATTACCTGTAACTGCCCATTTTGCAAGGCATTCTTATCCCTTTGATCTATTTTCCCAAGTAATCTTTGTCCTACCCAATATAAGCAGATGGCTTAGGGTGGGAGGCAGAGCAGACATTGGTGAATGACCTGCTGCTCTCCCATACTGTTGGCATTATTGGAGTAAACGCTCCGATGTGATTCAATCCTGTCTCTGCTGAATTGGCTCGAGTAGTGACAGGCAGTCCGGACCCATTGATTGTCTGGTTACACTGTTTTTCTTATTTTAAGTCTGTATTGTAAAAATCTTGTAATATTTTTATTGGAAGTGGTGCTTCTGTATCAGCATTACCAAAATAACTTACAACCCTTTATTATGATTGTAGTTGTGACTCCTAAAGCCACCTCCTGGGAAATTTCCAATTAAAGAACTGGTTGGAGCTCTAAGACTCATAGCAACATATCTTTATTTTCTGCAGTTGGTGAAGATGCGCTGTCCTTGTGGTGATGGTCAGTGAAATGTCGATTTGCAGATGTGTACTTGTTCCTTTGGTGTTTTGTGCTTTCTTATCTGCAGAAGGGAATCCCTTGGGTCTAGAAGTGTCTGTGGAGTGTGGGGAGCTTCTGGATCATTGGGGTTCTAGGTTTTGTTTCCTTAAGGAGCTTCTTTGAACCTTTTTTCTGTTGCGAGATACACTTGAGAAACAGGTTCATTGTGACTACAGCCGTCATTTGTAAGTATTTCCTTAAGTATTGGAATGAGTTGATTATCCCAACTGAACTTGCAACAAACCTCTATCATAGGAAAACTCTTGGAAGCCAAAATCTAGATTGTGATATGACACAAACTCTGGGTCTTTTTAATTTTTTTCCCCTCTATCAATAAATAACAAAACACAATTATGCCCCTTTCCCTCTCTCCTTCTGGGACCCCTCCCTCCAATAGTGCAAACATTAGTTCACTAGATCCTGTTTTCTAAGTCCTTTAAGCTATCTCTGGATGAAAGGAGTTACATACTAACTTAACAAGCTCAGGGAAGGCCTGCATGGTAGTCTTGCAAACTCAAGAGATCTAAAGTAACCACAAAGGATGGTCTGAAATTGAACTTTAATTAAAAGCAATTATGGTGAGTAGTTCCATCCTAGGCTGGTATCTTCACTGACAAGGTAAACCTTTAATTTAACTGAGCCTCTCTTGTCTTTTTGCACCTGTAATAACATACCCTTGAAATGTCTCAGTAACTTCCTTTTTTTTTTTGGACCCCTAGGTACATAACATAATGTGCCTGGGCACCAGAACAGATACCACAAATTCCTTCATTATCATGTTGCTGCACCCACCTAAGTATGTGTCTGTCATTTTACTTTTTATCCAATCCCAGGGATTTTTCTCACTTGGCTATCTCCCGCCTCTCTGGTCTATCACCCGTGGATTTCATGCAACCCTCCCTTTTATTGCAATGTATAAATATAGATGTAACCCGCTGTTCTCCAGAGCATTTTCTCAACCCCTTGAGGTTCTGCTTCTTGGCAATTGTTGACAGTTGGGCTCAAATAAACTTACAAAAATTCTTTACAGGTTTGAATGTTTTTATGTTAACACATCCTTACTTTTCATTCTTTTTCCTTTTTGCTCCTCTGATTGGATGAATTCTATTGCCATGTTCTTGAGTTTGCTGATCCATCTTTCCACTTAAGTTAGCCTGCTATTGCCCCCTCTGTTGAATTTTTCAGTTTACTGTATTGTTAATCTCTGTTTCTGTTTGGTACTTTTTAATATTTTTAATCTGTTGGATTTTTACTTTGTTCATGCATTGCTTTCCTGATCTCAGTGACCATCTTGTTAATCCTCACTAGAGGACATTTCTTCCATTGATTTTCAGAGAGTGGACGAGGGGGAAGAGAGAGAAGCATGAATTGGTTGCCTTCCACATGTGCTCTGATAGGGTGGAGAAAGAGCCTGCGACTCAAGTTTGTGCCCTTGACTAGGAATTGAACCCAAGACCCTTCAGTGCGCAGGCTGATGCTCTAATCACGGAACCATGCCAGCCAGGGTTCAGTGACCATCTTTGTGACAGTTATTTTGAGCTCTCTGTTGGGTAAATAACTTATCTCCAATCTATTAAGATCTATTTCTGGAAATTTATCTAGTCCTTTGTTTGAAAAATAGTTCCTTACTTCTTCATTTTCCTTGACTCTGTGTTGGTTTCTGCGCATTAGATAAAACAGCCATCCCTTCCAGTCTTGAGAAATTCATCTCTTGTAGGAGATGAGCCTTGTCAATCAGCTCAGCCCAAATAGCTGGTTGCCTCTCAAACCTTTATGATTGTCCAAGCCACCATCTTTGTTCTTAGAGGTTCCTGGTAGTTGAGTGTGTACCAAGATCTGTCAGTGTTCCAAAGGGGAGGATCCTGTCACCAGACCAAACCTGATCCAGTTACTCAGTAGCTGCCAGCCAACTCTGAGATGATTTTATGAGAAGAAATTTTATTTCAAGCCAGCAAGCAAGGGCACACCAAAGATCAGTCCCAAAGGATTGGATTTGTCTGTATTCAGGGATATCATGCATAAACATTGTGAATTTTGTCATGGGAGTCGGGAGGACATTTCTGTCCATATGCAGTTAGAAAACATGGCTATACCTACATTGATGTTCAAAAATGGTGGAAAATCTCTGTTCCTGGGAAGAGATTTTATAACTCAAGGCCCAGTGCACGAATTTGTGCACATTGAAAGGAAATTAATTAGAAGAATTAATATTAATAATTAATATTTTAGAGGCTGGGGAGGGGCCATGGGAGGTTGGCTCCAGGGCATGTCTGGCCCTCTCACCCAGTCTCAATAGGCCCGACCCCAGCAGCAAGCTAACCTACTGGTGAGAGCATCTGCCCCCTTGTGGCCAGTGTGCATAATAGTGACTGGTCAAGCAGTCAACCAAACAGGTATTTAGTGTATTAGGCTTTTATATATACAGATGAGAAAAGTTCATGAGGAGGTCACTAGAGGGTCCTCCAAGTAGCTCCTGCCAGCTTTGGGCAGATTCAGCCAGATCAGCCCCCTGGTCCTACAAAATATTCTGGGTTTGTTCCTGCTCTTGCAATCATCAATGTCAGGGAGGGGCACAGTATGGAAGTTTAACTATTTAAGTTTCAGCCTTTCTGTTAAACTCAACAAATTATATGACATGGTTACACTTTATAAAATCTAGAACGATCTAAGTGGATTTACAGGTTAATCTGATAAAGTTATGAATTCTAAATAAAAGTTAATCTATGCTAGGCTACCTGCTAGGCTGTGTGTGTAGGTTAGGTTAAAATCCCAGTCAGCTTCCACAGGCAGGCTGATTAGGAGCTGGACCCTCAGGTAGATGTGAGAGGATGCAGTCAAATCTCTTGCAGGGAGGAACTGAGAGAGGTTTGTGTTTTTTTGCTTGCTCTCCTGCACATCTGTAAAGAACTGCTTCTTTAGTTGAAATAGTCCCGGCGGCCTTGTGAAGGCAAGCCCTGTTCTATACTAGAGCTGGGTGATCCAGGGGCCGACCCTCAGGCAGGAGCCACAAGAGCTGATACACCAGAAAAATGTACAAGCTCCCTCCGGAGATATGCTGGCAACTTGGTTTTATCTTTGGAGGGAGAAGGTGGGGACAGGGCCCACCAGCTGCCCCCAGCTCCAGGAGGACTGCTGTCAGTACTTAGATGTATGCTAATAAGAAGCCGGCCCCTCGGGGCAGCAGTTTGTACTCCAGGCTCTTCAGGTGGACATGTTTGTCTGCTTCTCTGTGCTGAGTCCTGGGTGACGGCAACAGCAAGTACCCATGCACTCATTAAGATCTGCTTTGCTTCCTGTAGTCCTGTGGGTCTCTCATGGATGCAAGCCCACTGACTTACAGAGCTAGGTGTTTTGGGGGCCCATCCCTCAGGTGAGAGCTTTAAAAGTAGATGCTAGAGATGGGGACCCTAGGTTCTCCTCAAGGACAAGCTGGGAATTGGGGGTTTCCTTCTGGTTGTATGGTGTCTTGCCAGAATTGGGGTTTATGGTGAGAGTGAGTTTCAGACTTACCTACTTGGTTCTCTCTTGGTATAACTACTTTTTTACTTTATTTTTATTTTTACTGATTTCAGAGAGGAAGGAGAGGGATAGAAACATCGATGAGAATCATCAAACAGCTGCCTCCTACACGCCCCCTGCTGGGGATTGAATCCGCAAACCAGGCATATGCCCTGACCTGGAATTGAACCATGTCCTCCTGGTTCATAGGTTGGCCCTCAAACACAGAGCCACACTGGCTGAGCTTGGTATAACTACTTTTATATTAAGACTAAGGTATTATTCTCCTTTTCACTCCAATCCTCTCCTTAGTGTACAGTGGAGTTTTCCAGAGACTACACAATATGCGGCGATGCAATGACAGTAAATGGAACATGTGTTTATGTATTTTTGTGCTTTAATATTTCTGTTTTAATCCTGAATACAGTAAACATCAATAGATATAATCTCGTTGATAAACAAAAGTTCTGGGGTTGCCAATAATTTTGAACAAATGTAAAAAAGTCCTAAGATCAAAATATATGAGAACCATTGTTCTAAACCACAAATTTTGAAAATGAGCTCTAAAGATCTCCATGTCTTTGATCACTCAAATACAAACAAGCCAATAAGCCAATAGAACCAAGATGGGGGCCTCAGAAATAAGAGTGACTATGTCCCAATCTCTCAGGTCTGGAAATCTCCAGATCCAAGCCAAAATGAGCAGCAAGGACCACAGCTGCTCACTGTTCAGGAGATTCAGTCTGATGCATCCTCTAAGCAGGGGTCAGCAAACGATGGTCCACGGGTTAAATACGGCCTGCTACCTGTTTTTATAAATAAAGTTTTATTGGATTCCTTTATGTATTGGCTGCTTTCTCACCACAATAGCAGTTTAGTAGACATGACAGAGACCATATAGCGTACAAGTTGTAAAAGGTTATTATCTAGCCCTTTCAGCCAGGGTTGGCTCCCTTATTCACTTGGACCTGGCTGAACCCACAGCAGGCCCTTCTCTCCCCTCCCCCACCAAGTTCTTGGAGCTCACAAGAACAAGAACGTAGCAATGCCATAAAACTGTGTCCAACAACTATGGATGTTTTTAATGATAAATGAGTCATTCTTAGTTTTTTGACAAACATTTCCTATTTAATAAGGAATAAATATAACAACAAAATATTCATATAGTTAAAGTACATTTTAAAAAGCAAAATTTTATTGTGTAAAATTCTATGTAGGAAAAGTACAATAACTGGACTTCAAATCTATAGCTACTAAAATTTTTACTTAGGTTCAAAACACGGCACCCAAAATACCCAGACATTTTAAAATTTCACTAAAAGGAAAAAATACTATAGAATACATACTTGCAGAAAGCTACATAAAGTCACTTTAAAATTACCTCAGGCTGCAAAAAGAAAAAACCTAGATGCTGTACCTAAATTATCCATGTCCCAAAATAACGCCATTTATGTTAGCAGTTCTTAAACTGTGATGGTTATAAACCACGTGTACATCCATCAAAAGAATGTTAAATTATTTTGATCAAGTCAGTGGCCAAATTGTTAAATGGGCCATAATGAAAGCTGTGGGGCTTTACATAGTGTCAGGTTCCTATCCAAGTTACTACAGTACAACAGACTTCCTGGAATCTTAGGACAGAAGGCGAACACGTAGCTGAATTACCAGGATTACAATGGAATGCGAGCTGCTCACTTCCCAGAAACAAAGACTCACAAGGAGCAAAATGAGATACAAATCCCAAGAGATTATTTGCTTACAAATGTGTAAAATGCAAAGTGTAAGCTAGTCCTACAAAGTGTTTAATTTGCTTCAGAATCCATGTTGTTTTGGTCATACTTTTCTACTTTCCCAAAGAGACTGTTTTCTCTGTTGTGGCTAAACGATACACAGAAGTTTACACTAGAAATGGTAAAATTAAAGAAAACTCTGTTCAATTTTTGAAAAGATGGTTCCCATGCCACCAGTTTCTCATTTCTTTGTATGGAGCAGATTCAGCTCGCAGGATATATTCCAGACTCTTGTATACATTTCTAATCCATGTCACAACCTTGGCGTGCATGCTGACTCACTCTGCCTCTTTGCTCTTCTTGGAACCAGCCCCTGCTGAATCTTCGGCCTCAGCCCTCCTCCCGTCTCGGCCCTCGTCTGAGAATCTTCCACCACATTCGCGTGCTCTCATGCGAGCTCCGGGCTGGTACAGTGGCAAGGCCGGCCGGTCCTGCCAGGACAAAAGGGTGGGTTACTCTTTTTTTTTAATATATTTTATTGATTTTTTACAGAGAGGAAGGGAGAGAGAAACATCGGTGAGAGAGAGACATCGATCAGCCGCCTCCTGCACACCCCACAGTGGAGATGTGCCCACAAGCAAGGTACATGCCCCAAACCGGAATCGAACCTGGGACCTTTCAGTCTGCAAGCCGACGCTCTATCCACTGAGCCAAACCGGTCTCGGCAGGGTGGATTACTCTTAAAAGGGCTGGCAAGGCAGGAGGGAACAACATCACTATTTCTAGGGACTGAAGATCTTAAATTTCTAAAGATTATTAGTCTTACAGCTAAAAATCAGCCTTTTTCACACTATCTCAGAAACCAACCATTTCAAGGCAATAAAAAGCCATGAAAATACAGGTACTGAGGAGAATCCAAGATGGTGGTCTAGGTAAACACCTTCACTGATGCCCTGCACAACAATTTCAAAACTACAACTAAAAGACAGAACAGACATCATCCAGAACCACAAGAAAGCTGGCTGAGTGGAAATTCTACAACTAGAAGGAAAGAGAGGGGCTCACGGAGACCCAGACGAGCTGCAAAAAGCTGAGGTACGGAGACGAGCGCGTGGAGAGAGTGGGTGCCAAAGTACTTGGCTGGTTTCTCTGGTGAGAGAGAGACGGAGACTCCCAACTGCATTGAACCCCTTATCCTACGACACTAAACCCCAGGTCCAGCTGAAACTCATATGGGGGGAGTTTGGACTGAAAAGGGAGAAGTGCACAGAAATTTAGGGGAGTTGCAAAAGGGCAGAAGTCTGGTGGCACGCACAGCCCTGCGCACAGAGGACCGACTGCTGATTGTGCCGCTGACTTTGACGAGTGGGCGGGAGACAGAGTCTCCCAACTGCACTACTTCTAACTCCACTAAACCCCAGTTTCAGGCGAAACCCTGGGGAACCAGACTCATGTGGTCCTGGAGTGCAGGGGAGCTAGAAAGGCAGCAGTCTAGAGGCACTGCGAGAGCATGTGCGCACACAGGGACCACTCCAGCGATTACCCTATCACGTGAGAGTCGGGGGCCGTGGAGGGCGGGGCCAACTGGAAGGCAAGGCAGTCTGTTAAGCCCTGAGACTCCACCCATCCCAAGCTCAACAGAGAGGCTTTTGCAGTTTTGCAAGTCTTGTATCATAAGGCTGAATCCAACACAGAAGTTCTCCCGGCAAGTGAAAATGCGGAGACAAATGAAGAGATCACAAACAAAAGAAATGAAGGAAAACAAATGACTGGATATAGAGTTCAAAACCATGGTTATAAGGTGGATAAATTTAGCAAGACCCAAGAGGAGATGAAAAAGGACCAACTAGAGATGGAAAAGGACCAACTAGAGATGAAAAAGGACCAACTAGAAATTAAACATACACTGACTGAAATAAAAAATATTATACAGAGATCTAACAGCAGACTAGAGGAAGGCAAGAATCAAGTCAAAAATTTGAAATATAAAGAATCAGAAAACACTCAACTGGAAAAGCAAAAAGAAAAAAGAATCCAAAAAATGTAGAGATAATGTAAGGAGCCTCTGAGACAGCTTCAAGTGTACCAACATCAGAATTGTAGGGGTGCCAGAAGAAGAGAGAGAGCAAGATACTGAAAACCTCTTTAAAGAAATAATGACTGAAAACTTCCCACATCTGGTAAAAGAAATAGACTTACAAGTCCAGAAAGCACACAAAGCCCCGTATAAAAGGAATCCAAAGAGGACTACACCAAAACACATCATCATTAAAATACCAAGAGCAAAAGACAAAGAATATTAAAACAGCAAGAGAAAAACAGTTCATTACCTACAAGGGAGCACCCATACGACTGTCAGCTGATTTCTCAACAGATACGATGCAGGCCAGACGGGAGTGGCAAAAATATTCAAAATGATGAATAGCAAGAACCTACAACCAAGAATACTCTATCCAGCAAAGCTATCATTCAGAATTGAAGATCAGATAAAGAGCTTCACAGATAAGAAAAAAACTAAAGGAGTTCATCAACTCCAAACGAGTATTATATGAAATGCTGAAAGGTACTCTTTTAGAAGAGGAAGAAGAAAAAGGTAAAAGATAAAAAAAATTATGAACAACAAATACATATCTATCAACAAGTGAATCTAAAAATTAAGTAAATTAAAAATTTGATCAACAGAATGAACTGGTGAATATAATAGAATCAGGAGCACAGAAAGGGAGTGGACTGATAATTCTCAGGGGGAAAGGGGTGATGGGTGTGCAGGGAGAGACTGGACAAAAATCATACACCTATGGATGAGTTTAATGGGAGGGAGGTAAGGGTAGAGGGTGGGATGGGACCCGGGTGGAAAAAAGAGAAACAAATGTAATAATCTGAATAATATTTAATTTAAAAAAAAGAAAATACAGGTACTGTGTTCCTGCTCAAACCTACAACACTCTGTGGAAATAGTACACCATGGCACTCTCCTACCAGTTTGAGAGATGACAAGCCAAACACACACATCTCAGTCCCACACAGTCGCCAAGCGGCAAACCTGAGTCTGAAACAAAATGAGTTATGGCCCCTCATATGGCTCTTAAGAGTGCTAAACGGAGGAGTTATTAACATTCATGTGGATTATTTCTGAGCTGTCCCCTTCATAGAAAATATCCACCATCTTATTAAACTCTTAGAGGTGGTGGAATAAAAACAAAGACTGAATAAAGTACACAAAATGCAATCAAGTAGCTTCCAGGCACGGGGACAGTGGAATAAGGGAAGAACAGTGTGATTCTGCAGGCTGGGACCTGTTCTCCCAGGGGGAACAGTTGCTCCTCAGGAAAGCTAGGACTTTAAGACAGGATGGCAGCAACTCCATCCCAGCTCAGTGCTCCTTCCTCGCCTGCATGTTTGACAGAACAGCAGTAGCCCTAGCCTTTCCACGCCACCTGGAATGCAAGGACAGTGCAACTCGGGTGGGCATGTCCCACTGGTGTTTTACCTTTACCGACTCCTAGGCTGTGTGTGGAGGTCCACAGTCACCACCTGGATTTATCTTAATATTCTTAACGTAAGCCTGGCCAATGAGAAGAGTGGGGAGGGGTTCAACAGGACCCCTGTGTAGGCCAAGATGCGGGCCTAACAACCCACTATCTCTCGCGCCAACAAGCATGGTTCTGTTCTTCTCCAGGGTAATGTGTACAGAGTTTGAAACTGACCCTAAAAGCATATCATAACCTGCCAGGTCTGGTAAGAAAGGAGCTATTACCCACAAACCACTTTATCATTGCTACTGCACTGCAAACTTAATTGACAGGCGTCATTGCACGTTCCCACACCTAAAGCTGTGCAAATACCCAAATCACTCCTTTGGAAAACAAGTGCTCATAGGAACAACCCCATCAATGAGACCCATGGCTGTACTTGATGTACCCAAGGTCAAGGCAACTACAGAAATCCTTTGTGATGCAGACTTGATCAGTCAAGGGCGAAGCTAGAAGGTTCTGGCTTTTCTGAAGATTCTCCCTCATCTTTGCTGGAAATACTTAGAAAATCAACATCACAGAGACTTGGCTGGATCTGATGGGAATTGTGCTGAGTGAAAAAGCCAATCTCAAAAGGTTACATACTCTGTTTTCATTTATATAATGCTACTCAAACTACAAAGTCATAGAGACAGAGAACAGAGTGGCTGCCAGAGGTCAGGAATGGCAGGACGTGGATGTGACCTGCAGCCTCAGTCCCATCTGCTCACCTGGAGGGCAGGCTTTGGGGGACTGACAGCATCATGGGGCCTGGCCCTGGAAGGGAGATGAACCCATTTATGGCGCCTCTCCCTGACAATGTGATCTGAATACAAATGAACCTCAAATTTCTGAAAGAAAATATGTTTGTTGGGCTAAGTGGGCAATCTCAATTGCGTGCTGATTGTGCAGATCTAATTTCTGGGTGTTTATGAGCCATCTGATTGTCCATTAATCATCAGATGCTGTTAATAATGGAAAAGAAAGCTTAATCAAATGTTGTTAATATTTTCCTTAGAGGTTCTTCTCAAGCAAGTAGTATGAAATGCTAGTTTTATAATAAATAAAAGCTTATTTTTTTCCTGGTAAGAAGATGACGGCTGGTTCTACTTTTCAATCTGTCATTTAGCACTTGGTGCCCGCTAAGTGGACAAGAATAACTGCTCGAGCAAATACAGGCTCAGGGTAGTGCACCCTCTCGGAGATCCTGCACCTCAGGCTCCTACGTATTATTTTTAGGTGAAATAAAAGAATTTCTGTTTGGAAGAGCAGTCATAAGCCTGGAAAAGGACATCTCCTACTTTTAGCACAGACAGATGAATGAGGGATTATCCCAAGTGAAGAAAAACACCTTGTTCCGCACTCTCTCCTTTCTGGGTGCCGGGCTGTCCTCACTCTTCTGCTCTCTCCCTGGTCTCTCTGCTGCTTCCACAGGGACTCCACGGTCCTGGCTCCCTGTCTTCCCCCTGTCTGGGGTGAATCCTTTCCCCAGTTTCATCTCTTCTTCATTTCTTCTTGAAAACTTGTCAAACTCATAGTGAGCTCTAAGCTTTCTGCTATCATCCAAGTGGTATCTTTGTGCTTCGAGTTCTTTCTCTCGAAATTTTCTCTCCACATCCTTTTGCTCTTTATCACTGTCATTTTGTGACCTGTGGTTTAATACAAATGATCAGTAATCTTACATAAACCTGTCTTCCCTTCCAGACTATAAGTTCCAGAAAAGGCAAGGAACATGTAAGTGTCTGCCCATCACTTAATGCCAAATTTGTATGCAGACACCATAGGCATTCAATAAAAACTATAAAAAATATGAATAAATTGTAGTAACAATATTTCCTGTTATACTTGAGTAACATATGTAACATATTTTTAAAATTCTCAGTAAACCTCCAAAATAAATATATCCCCCCCTCATTGCCGATAAAGTAAATGAGACTACATGTGATCAGGTGACTCCCAGTATCCCAATACATCCATCACGAGGCAGAACTGGTATGACAGCTGAGTTTCTGCTTCAACCATAGAAAAACTATCTGAAATTTAACAACATTTGTGTATGTGTCAAACTATTAAATGAATAGTAAGTAAATGAGTGGCTGGTTAGTTCATTTGGTTCTTAAAGTCTTTCCCTCTACCAACCACTGGCAAACATCCTTACATACCACCTGTGGCCTCCCCACATAGAGAAGCGGCAGGACTGGTGGGGACAATAAGATCTATAAGCAAAGCATGGACTGGTGCCAGAAACATGACAAAAGGCATGTGTCCCAAGCCAGCAGTTGTCAACCTTTCGGACCTCATGGACTATCAGTGGTCTGTGGACCACCAAATGGTGACCGCTGTCCTATGCAATAATACAAATGTCTGTAACATAACTACAATTCTAACAGATCAGGTTTGATATCATGTATAAATTAATTTTATATACAAACCAATAAACTAGAACCCACCAAAAAGAGGAAGAGAAAACTTTACATAACTATATGCAAGGAAGGCAGTCATAAGTCACTCAGATCACTGTGATCCTGGGCTAACAGCAGCCTAATCCCATGACCTTGCCCTCTGCACTTGAGTCCATTTCCAGCCCCTTCTGTGAATGGAACAGCCCTTGCCTCCAGGAGGCTCTGCAGGGGTCCAAATGCAAGGCATGGGCAGGAACCCTGGATCAGAGGGACTAGAAGCCCAGCGGCATGTGGCCCTATTGACTGTGGGACATGACCAAACTCAGGGGCAGGGGCAGGACGAAGGGCCTACCTCTAGACAAGCGAATGGCTGGTCTTTCTCTGGACCCTGCACAGACTATGTCTGTCTTGTTCCCAGAGAAGCCCAGGGCCTTTCGTGAGCTCATGTCATGAGCAGGTAAAGACCTGTGGGTCACAACACCAGGGTCTACAGCTGTGTGACAAAGTCCATGCGTGGGGCCAGAGGGCTGACAGCTCCCACAGAGGAACCACAGCACTTAGAATTCTCTCTCTTTAGGACAAGAAGACTTTCAGCACCTGAAAGACCAAGTTCTCAAATTCATGACTCCACAGACGAATTGAAGGAGGTCTGGAAGACCAAATGGGCATAATACCTCAGAAGACACACGAACATTACAAACTGGTAAAAACCACAAGGAAAAGAGACTGGGAAGAAGATCCTGAAGACATAAAGTGCGCCCAGAGAAACCCAAAGGAAACACAGAGGACATTTCTCTGGCTCAAAGATAGCTTTGAGGCTGCAAACGAAATGGGTTTACCAAGTTCCTAGCATGACCAAAAAGAACCAAAAATGTGGACAAGCATTCAAGAATTCCAAGGATGCCATGAAATGTGAGCACGCGTACTGACAAAGGATATATGACTACGGCTGATGACCGTCCTGGGATGCTGAACGTGACCAAAGCAACAGAGGTACGGGGCTCACTTTTCCCTGCGCTCCTCCGGCAGGCTCTCCCGGGGCTTGGCCTTCCCCACGGCGCAGCCAGGGCTGGCTTCCCACTGTCCCTCTCCACTCTCAATGTCCTCTCCGGGTTCTTTTGGTTTCTCAGTGGCTGCTTCCTCTCCCTTTTCTGGTTTCTTAAGAAGCTGAGAAATTATAATGTTAGTAAAATGTCACTTTAAGAGTGTATTAATAAATAATTACAACTATATGCCGATATTGAGCCCAAATGTTTGAATACAAACAAAGATAAAGGTCCAATGAATAGGTTTTGGGTTAAATACCTAGAGCAACATTCAGTCAATAAATGCTGTTTTTTGTGGTTATGAAAAATGATTTAGGTTACTGTGGTGGCTCAATGCTGGAATTAATGAATAAAGAAATGTTACAAAAGAATGATCTGATTTCTATTTCTATGTTGATACACACGTGTAGGAAAATGTCCAGAAAGCTTGCAACACTGTGTTCATAGTGATTATTTTTAGGTGACAGAACTGAAATGAATTTCTTTCCTTTCACCTATAGGTTCTAGTTTTTTAAAAATAAAAAGTATTATGGCTCAGTTGGTTGAACATTGTCCTGTGCACTGAGAAGTCATTGGTTAGACTCCCAATCAGGGCACAGGTCATGCTCAATCCCCAATAGGGGGCCTGCGGAAGGCAGCTGATAGATGATTTCTCTCCCTACTCCCTGCTTTTCCTTTCTAAAATCAATACAAAATCTTTTGTAGTAAGAAAAAAAACATTTTTTAAAAGGCTGCTTTATATTACTGGCTTTTAGAACAGTTGAGAGTTCTCAAAACTTATTATTCCTTTCTTCAAGCAGACTTAGCAGGTTGCTATGATGTGTTTAATATAGTATGCTTTTTATTTGCACCTCCCATCCAGTTAGCTCTCCAGCTCTTTGAAATTTAACTACCATAGATAAAGTCAGTTTGAAGAACATAAACGAAAGACCTACTTCTGAAAATTTTGTTCTATTTTTAGGCTATTAATACAAATACTTTTGGCATTTCTTCATAGACTTTGTTTTTCAGAGTGTGTTTTTTTTTTAAACTTAAACTCTCCAAATAATTCATAAGTCAGAGATCCCCAAACTGAGCAAAGATGCTTGTTAAAGGCTTATTGGGTCAGATGTGTTCTATTAGGTTAGATCACTAGACACTCCTCAGAACAGAATCTGTGGGCTACTTACGTCATTGGGTCTAATCTGCCACCAAGACTTTGTTCTACCAGATTTGGACAATATAACTTTCTCTTGCTGTGTTTAAGTCTTGATTTCATTTTTTCTTTATGAAGAATCCTATATTTACTGACTTAAATTTGTTTTCATATCTTTGGCTTATTTTGGATTTTAATTCCATTCTCCAAAATGAGTAAGTACAATGCTATACTCCAAATACTTGAAGTCTTACTTAAAATTATACATAGTTGAAATTACAGGCTACAAGTTTCAGTGATTCTTCCTGAAAAATTCTCAAAGATGTTGACAAAAGTGCTTTTGAGAATGGAAAGCATTAGGCAGTGAGTGAGCTACAACTCTTTGTTCAGAAAGTAAAATGAAAAGGTTAGTGTTCCCACACCTGTGACCATTAAATTTGCATTAAATGTCTACCTACTTTGTCCCTGGTCATGACAGAGCTGAACTTCTACACTGACAAAGACCTTCCCTATAATATTAAGGTTTATTTGTTACTTGAGATTAGGTAGGGTCACGTGGCTTGTTTTTTGGCCAGTGAAATGTGGGCACTGAGATGTGTCAGTTCCACATGGAAGATTTAAGTACTAGTGTGCAATTTGCCATATTACACATTCCCTTCCCTTGTCATAACGATTGTAGGGGCAAATGCCAAGATGTATCCTCCATCAGCCCAGGTCACTGGATGGCTACAATGAGTAATACACAATGAACAAGTGACATGAACAAGAAGAGAACTTGAGTTTTATGAAACCAATGAGGTTTTTGAAACTATTTTGTTACTGCAGCATAACCTAAGCAGTCCTGGCTGATGGTTTTTGTAGAAATATTGTTAAGAAATCATTCCCTCCATTGCTAGGACACCCCATATGGGAGAAACTGTTTAGAAGCAAAGGCCTAGAAAAAGCTTTGCTTCCCTCAAAGAACTGGGATATTTTCTCTTCATGGAAAGAACTTGCTAGTTGATCAGAAACTAATCTATGGCACAATGATGGGGACTGTGATCTCTTCCCCATCCTTTTCTTTTCTACTCTCCAACTTCCTGCAAGCACTGACCCTTGATTATTTTTCTGTCTATCACACAATTTTAATGAATCCCTATAAGGCACCTTATTCCCTTCATGGAGTGAGTTAAGAAGCACATTAGGTTGAAACCTAAGTTTAATAAGGTCATCTGAGCAGAACACTAAAAAGGTAAGGGCTGACTCTAATTTGGGGCAACAAGTTCCCTCTATGCATGAAACAATCCTCCTAAATGAATGCATCAGGCAAAGGAAAAATTGGGCAAGAGATGTAGAAAACATTTATCTGAGAAACCCAGTTCTACAAGTCAGCCTTCAAAGGCAGCGCTAGTATACACTGAGCCAGTGGTTTTCAGATATGTATTTTTTAGCCAGGAAATATTTTCATTAAAGTAAAATGTAAGCAGACGCCCAATCTATGGTACTTAATGCAGGGCTCCTCTGAGCGAAGTGCTCCTCCACCCTCCCACCCACTCAGTCTTTCCAAACACAGCATGCCCAAGGAACCCCAAGTTCTCAGGGAACACAGCTTGAGAACTACTATTAAAGAAACTCAGCTAAAATACTTAAAAAGCATGATTAGGATAGCAGAACTATTTTTAGAAAAAAGATATGAAAGGTCTCCAAATTACCTTAATCCTTACTTCTTTCTCAGTAGCTTTCTTTTGTTTGTCTGTTTCTTTTCTCTTACATTTTTCTTCTTCTCTTTTCTTTCTTTTTTCTTCTTCCCGTATGCGTTTCTTTTCCAATTCCCTTCGCCTTCGCTCTTCTCGCTTCTCCTCTCGGATCCTCTAAAGAGATGGAAAAGTCTGTGCATAAGTTGTCTACATGGATGTGGTAGAAACATAAACCATATGCACAAAAGGCCAGACATACCTGCTTTTCTAATTTTCTATTTTTAATGTATTCCAGAAGAGGTGTGGTTCTTCTAGCTAGAACAAAAAAATTGTAATATTTAACTAAAAAAATGAGATTTCTTTCCTTTGTTTTAATAATTTTTTAAAAATATATTTTTATTGATCTTCAGAAAGGAAGGGAGAGGGAGAGAGAGATAGAAATATCAATGATGAGGATCATTGATCGGCTGCCTCCTGCATGCCCCATACAGGGGATGGAGCCCACAACCCACGCATGTGCCCTTGACTGGACCCTTCCGTCCACAGGCTGACACTCTATCTACTTCCCTCCCCAGCACAAATGGGCTAGGGCATCTTGCCTTTGTTTTAAATACTTGTTTTCAATGTAATATTTAAAATACTTAGGGAAACAATTATGAAAAGGTGTTTTATGTCTACTCTTGAGTTTCTGGAGACTGCTAGTAGGAGGTAACCATTTATTTTTAAGACACACTGTTTGCAAGTATAGGGCCGATTAAACTGACTATGTGCTCTGGCTGTGTTTAGCAACTTGTTTGCTTGGCTTGCTCAGGAGGCCTGATATGTTTTTGAACAGCAGCAAGATGTTCTCATATTTAAGCCATGGACCTCATTTCAGTGGTTGGTCTTTGAAAAGATTCTGACTCCAAATTTGAGATATAATGCTCTTTCCCGAATACAGTCAGACACAGAGCACTCAAAGGTCTTTTCAACTGTCCATTCATCACAATTCTGAAACAAGACGAGTATAAGGTAACTAAAAGCTCAAGCTATCCCATCCACAGATACTCAGAATATTTTCCCAAGCTGCTGTCTTGCAATCCTTTTGTCAAAAGCAGGAAATATTCTATATGTCTGCCAAACCTGTCAAAGGTATCAATTTCTTATGAAAGGCATAAAAAAGAAGAAATAAGTATTCTATATAATAAAAGGGTAATATGCAAATAGAACAAACGGCAGAACCAAACAACCAATCAAAGCATAATATGCTAATTATATGCTAAGGCTGCTTAACCACTTGCTATGAAATGCACTGACCACCAGGGGGCAGATGCTCCTACCGGTAGGTTAGCTTGCTGCTGGGGTCTGGCCAACTGGGACTGAATGAGATGGACTGGACATACCCTGGAGCCCTCTCATGATCCCTTCCTGGCTGGCCAACCTCCCGTGTCCCTCCCCAGCCAGCTGACCCTGGTCACTCCCATCAGAACTGGGTGAGATGGGGCCGGGCATGCCCTAGAGGCCTCTCCCTTCCCCCGTCTTCCCTCCCTGGCACAATCATGCACTGGTGGGGTTCCTCGTAATCCGGGACCCCTTGGGGGATGTTGGAGAGCTGGTTTTGGCCAGATCCTGCAGGCCACTCCCTTTGGGAGGGTGCCAGATGCAGGGCTCATGGCTGGCAAATGCTGTGGCAGCATGAGCCTCTCCCCATTGGACTGATTGGGCGTGAGTCTGCAGCAGGCACAGTGAAGCCTGGATGAGCAGGAGTAGCAGGCAGAAGACTGCACCAGGCCTCTAGTATACTCTATAAATACAAATCTTAATACAGTAAAGAGACGAAATGAGCAAAACAGACCAATAAGTTCTCTTGTCTTTGCCTCTATGTCTCCCAAGAGAGTTTCGGGATTGGCACTAGTTTTCTCTTCTTCCACACAGTAAGTTTCTAAGAACTTCTTATATTCTGGATCTGTACATTTAAAGAGAGAAAAGAAAATAAATCCACTCCTCCCCATATAAAGGAGATAAACTGTATTTGATCATTGTATTTAATTTGGTAGTTTCATAATCCAGCTTTGAAAAAGGACTCACCATCATCAATGCTTCCGGTTTTAGCATCTTTTTTTTTCAGTTTCTTTTTGGCTATCTTCTGGAATGGAGCAAACTCTACCACTGCAGGGTATTCTAGCCCTTTAACCGAAAACAAATTCCAAAAATCATTCTGAAATTCTTCTATATTCATTTTGCAGAAGCATGATCTAGCTTAAGATTGAATCTAACAATGAAAATGTTACTGTTTACACTATAATTTAATTATACCTTTAAGCAAGTGCAACCTCAGCATGTCAGACTCCATATTTAAGTAAAAGGGAACAATTTTTTATTAAATAAAATGATTTCTCATATTGTAATGGTGGTTACATGATTGAATACATTTAAAACTCATCACACTATATACCTTAAAATGATGAGGTTTGCTGTATGTTACTTATACCTCAATAAGCCTCTCTCTCCTCACTAAAGAGTGTAAGTAATATCTTTAAATCAGTTTCTTAATCACATTTAAATCCTTTTAATTTTAAAATGTTAATTCAATTATTAATCTGCTATATGAATTCAAGAAAAGTACTTTGCTTTTGAATAGACACATGGCTAAAAGAGGGGCCTTCAAAGTGTATGCATAATATTCAAGTAAGATTTGCTTCAAATAATAAAGTTCAGATTGAAATTCACTTTGTTGTGATATGGGCGGGGGGGGGCATGCACATAAAATTGTTCACTGGGAGAATCTAGATGCTTAATAAAAATAGCACACTCTACCTCCACACTGAACCCGCTGAGTAATCACTCTGGACTTATCAGAAATGACCAGGTAACTATGATACTGTAATTCTCTCATTTGTCTGGAAGACATACACTACAACATTAATGAACCATGAAAAAATTACTCTAAGTGTAACAAACCAGTCAGAAAAAGACAAACACTGTGTGATTTTACTTCTATGAGGTATCTAGAGTCTTTAAATTCATAGAAAGAGAAATTAGAAGGGTTGTTGCCAGGGCTGGCAGGGGGGGTGGAGAGAAATGGGGAAAGTTGATATTTAATGAGTATAAAGCTTTTGCTTTGCAAGCTAAAAAGTGTTCTGGAGATTGGTTGCACAACAATGTGAATATACTTAACACTACTGAACTACACACTTAAAAAAAGAAGATGGTATATTTATGTTATGTGTATTTTAGCACAATTTTTTAAAAAGAAAAATAAAAGGCACTTGAATGAATCATTGAATAAATGAGCATTCAACATAAATGTCAACTAGGCCAAGCATTAAATTTGCTTTTACTCACAGCAAAAATATCTGGGTTTCAATCTACTCACTCTTTAACCCACTTTTCTAGTTTATGCCCCCCCCCCCACACACACACACAGTGAGTGGAAGGGAAGAAAGCACTGTCAGTAGTGGGGGTGGGGTGAAATGGAAAGAGGCTGATTGGTGATGGGTGTATAGAAAACAATATGCTCTTAAAAGTGTACACACATGATAGCAGTGAACACAACAGCTGACAGTCTGACAGGAAAGGAGGAAATAGAAAAAAACGTCATAAGTAGATTCTAAAAAGTACAGAGAATTGGAACCATTTAAAGTAGAGGTAAATTACATTGTCTCAGCAGACAACCCTGTTAAACAGGGTCAAAAACTGGTGCTCAGTATTACAATCCCTTCTCTCATAACATCATCCAGAAATGGTATAATTATGAAGATTATTTTGTTTAGGAAGATATCTTGATATAAATAAATAATATATTTTAGAAAATTTTATCAAACAGGGATAAAATAATTTAGTTTGGAGACATAAAAAGCAAAGTTCACTTATCCAGAAAGCGCATTTATATGGAAAAACTTCAATCTCCTATGATAATACATAAATAGGTTATCACTATTACACAACTATGAAAATTCTTTTTCATTTATATATCTTTTTAATTTTTAACAAGCACAAAATCACAATAACATGATGTAAATTTCTGCTTTACTTTAGATTAGTATCTGATAGCTTTTTTATTAAAATTCACAAATATTCCAGCATAATGTAATTAATGTACTTGAAGATTGTAACAAAAGGTTTAAAAAGCCAATGACCCAACCTTTGTTGTCAATGAAGATATAGCCATCAAACCGATCTCTAAAAAGAAGAATGTCATCAGGATTTCTAAAATTAATGTATGCTCTTGAGTAGAGATGAGGATAAAGACTGAAATAAGAAATAACAGTGAAAATGGTTAGTAAAAAATATGACTTATTTAATTTTGCCTTTGTTTTCCTTGTCTAAACACAACAAAACTACTTCAGATAAAATTTCTTTGTCACAAATTCACTCTCAGTAAATGACAACAATCTGGATATTCTTTAGCAAAAAACAACACACAAACAAACGAAACATTAACCGATACCTTTTATTGACTTGAAAAAGACTCTAGGTTAGTTTCTCTACTGCATGGAGCCAGGGCTAAAATACTGGTTCTCAGGGGTTGAAAAGCAAAGTCATGCCTCATTCTGCATCATGGTTGCAATACAAACTAGTTATAAGTCCTTCATATAATAAAATGTTATGTTGTAAAAAAGATTCTTTGCTGATTTAGAGATCATTTTTAGGTGTTTACTATCTTTACTGTAGCACAATGAACAGGATCTACAGAGAACTACGCCTTTCTCTGCTATCTCACAACTACCAATTTCCTTCAGGGCAGTTACTCTCAACCTGGTATCACAGATGAGTGCACTGAGGCTCAGAGAAATTAGGTACTTTCAGAGGGTGCCGTTAGTGAAAAGGTGGGTCTGGGATTCCAATCTGAGCAGTTGGGGTCCAGTGTCAGCCTTCCTTTAACTGTATATTTTCTTAAATTTTAGTCATTTGAATATCATCTTTGTTTTTTTAAACACCATTTATATGTACCTTTTAGAGGTATTTTTTGTCGAATAGACTAATATTTACTTTAATGTATTTATTCAAAAGGAAATGGCTACTGTAAATAAGAACTCATGATATTGAAGATAAAGAGGATACTAACAATGAAGATAATAATAAAAACATAGGGAAAATCATTAAATCACAGCTGAACTGTCACCTGTTGAGCTCAGCACTCTCTTTGTTAACAAAAGAGAGATTTGAAAATAAAAAGTGTTGTCAGAGTCATCCATCTCCCAAGTTGTAAAAGGGAATAGAAAAAGATATAAATTGAGAGGAGTGGAATCTGGGTATTAGTGATGGAAGGGAGCAGAGTGGGACTTCTGGGGTCTGGAATTTCTGTTTCTTTATCTGGTGTTAGTTACATGGGCATGTTCTCTTGTGAAATTCATCAGGTCATACATCTATGTATCTTATATCTTAATACATTTTACTTTACAAAGCTACATGAAATATGGTTTGCTGATATTCAAAAACAAAAATTAAGTAATATGTTGTTACATAGTATAGCTTTGTTGTTTTTTTCTTAGACTGGTGGTACCAGTAGAGGCATTTTTCAAATCTATTTTAGAGGCCTTTAATGATCTGCATACTTAAAATAACTTGCAGAAATAAAGGACTACTCTGATTTCTAGGAACATGTGGAATAGAAGATGGAAATGGAGATGTCTTCCATTATCTACAATAATTTGCCAGAAAGAGACAATGCCTCTCAGATTCTTAATGTTGGTAAACAGCTTCTCACCTGAGATCCCCAGTAAAGAATTCAAAGTAATCGTGTGCAGGTAGTGGGTGTAGCTGCTCTTCCAACTGCTCCTTGGTGAGGCTGGGAGGAAGGCGCCGGATGACTACCTGGGGAAAGGAAGCTGGCTGGGTTTTGTTTCACTCTCACTGTATTAAGCTTTAATCATTTCAATGCTTGGTGACCTGTATTCATGCTCAGAGGAAAAGCTAATCTATGAGTCTAGCAGAAACATATTTTAGGAAAGGTTAAGAAAAACATATATGAAAACATGGCTGTCCCAAGGGTATTGAAACGGGAATAACTGAAAAAGGATCCCTGAGGTCAGAAAAGAATGCATAACATTCTTTTTCATATAACCATTTCATTACTACTGGACAGCCCATTGGTATGTCTGTGCCCAAGATGAAAAATAATAGCTTCTCCTACTCTCTCTGCAGGGTAAGCCACACTAGAAGGTAAGACCCCTGCAGGGAATGTATATATGCTGGAATGTGTGTTAGCAGCAGTAACCAATCAACGGTGCATTTGCTCTTACTGCCCAAGAGGCATGCCATTTGCACTGGATGCCTTTTGCCTCCAGCCCAGAGGGTCCACACTGCGGGTCCTCTCCCACCGCGCCACCACGTTTTCCCAGGCTCTCTTCCCAGCTTCCCTGGACCCGATAGGGCCTTCCCTGAGCCCATGACGTTGAATATTTCTTGCCACTCCCATCTGGCCTGCATCGTTTCTGTTGAGAAATCAGCTGACGGTCGTATGGGTGCTCCCTTGTAGGTAATGAACTGCTTTTAATATTCTATCTTTGTCTTTTGCTCTTGGTAACAAAATGGTGTTAGCTAATCTTATTATGGTAATCACTTTGCAAATATAAATGTATGTAATCATCACATTATACACCTTAAACTCACATTTTTTAGGCACCCACCCCTTCAGGCCCAGGTCCTCGACATCGTGGAGCCGCTGAGCCCAGCGTCTCAGCCCCAATAGGACACGTCCACCTCCAGAGACTGAAAATACATACGTTTCTTTCTCTCCAAACCAGAAAAAATGCTCCTAAAACTCTCCGGCCACTGGAGGGGCTCAGGACGCGTAAACCCGTCCGCTGTCCGCGGTGCTGATACGCTAGCAGCTCCGCCCCCGACCCTGTGCACCCGCCCAGTTCCTCGGCCCCGCCCACCCGCCCCAGGA
>PVJN01018048.1:23894-39704 GCA_004026805.1 Lasiurus borealis
GGAAAGGTCTTCCTCGCGACGTAGATCCACATCTCCTCGCCCCGCCCTCCTCCCTGGCCCCGCCCTCCTCCCTGGCCCCGCCTCCGTGTCGCTAAGGACCAGAGTCTTCCCCGGGCGTTAGCTCGCACCGCCCCATCCTCTCCCCGCCCCACCTCGCCGAGACCCTCCGCCTCCTCCAGCGCCGCGGGCCGGCGCCGCTCCGCCCACCCCCGGGCCGTCCTTCCCTCGCCCTCCCCGCCGGGCTCAGGACTCGACTCTTCCCCCGACTCTGCAGGCACCACCGCTCTCGCCCCTCCAAGCCGGGCAGGACCGTCCTCCTCGCCACCCCGCCCCGTTCCTGGCCGCACCCACCCACCTTGCTCAGGACCGTCCTCTTCTCCTCGCGAGGTTTGCCCGCGCTGCCTGCACAGCCGGAGGACAGGGCCGGCGGCGCCCCGGCCTCCCGCCGCGGCGACTCCCGGGGGACGTGGGCGTCCGCGGCGGACGCCCTCTCCCGTCCGCTCTGGCTCCGCGCAGCACCCGCCACGCCGCCGGGGCCTCCGGGCGCCTCCTTCTCCGAGCGCATCCCGCACGGCCGCGGAGCCGCCGCCGCCTCCCGCCCGGGCCTAAACTTCGCGAGAACTGGGACGCCGCCGCCGCCGCCGCCGCACCCCCGCCCCCTGGCTGCTGACCCCGCCCGCCCCCTCCCCGTCCCTGCGGTTCTCCCCGGAGCCCGACCTCTGCAGCCGGACCCGCGCCCGGCGTGGCGGACCACCCGGCGGTGAGAGGCCGAGCACCCACCTCCCCACTGCGACGTGTTCGGTCCCCGGGAAGCAGGGAGGGAGGGCGAGGTGTCCGGCTGCCCACGCTCCCCTGCCGCCTGCACCTCGGAGGGGCTGCGGGCCTGGCTTTCTGCCGTCGCCGGGGTCCTGAGGCCCAGAGGGCGGTAGTCTCAGCAGGGCTGCCTTGTTTCCCACGGAGAAGAGCCGGCCCTTGGGCTAACCTTACACACACGAGCTAAATAAACGATGGACAGCTTTTTTTTTCTTTTTTTTTCCTTTCCCAAGGAAATCTGGAAGTTTCACCAGAGAACAGCAATTCTATTTAAGAAAAGTGACTCGATTGGCAAACAGCGCAACTCGGTGGCTTTTCTATACGGAATAAAATAAAGGCATCGGAGGAGAGAGCATGAATTGGCCGGCATAAAAAGTTCGTTTTAGCCGAAACCGGTTTGGCTTAGTGGATGGAGTATAGGCCTGCGGACTGAAGGGTCCCAGGTTCGATTCCGGTCAAGGGCATGTACCTTGCTTGCGGGCACATCCCCGGTGGGGGGTGTGCAGGAGGCGGCTGATCGATGTATCTCTCTCATCGATGTTTCTGACTTTCCCTCTCCCTTCCTCTCTGTAGAAAATAAATAAAATATATATATTTTTAAAAAGTTCATATTAACTGGCCTTACCTTAGGAGTTCAGGTGTCAACGCTGACCCCTCCCTGCCTGGATGGTGGTTCTGGCTACATGAGAGTAACTAATAATTCAGACCCATGACACTCACAAAACAAGTCGTAAGGTTTTCAAATGTAGTTTTTACTCAACTTTTGGGGGCTCTCAATTAATAATAGGACAGCAACCAAACCAGGTTCACACTTGTTTTTCTTTTACAAACATATAGGCATTGACATTTGGTTAGTATAATTTATACATGGATGTTCTTCATTTTAAAATGCAACGCTTCTTCATCGTTTTCTCTTTTTTTTCTTTATACATGTTGGCTATACTTTAATTCATAGTACCTTTCTCCCAAGAATTTCAAGTACAGGTAAAAAGGAAATTAGTGAATGGATTAACTGAGGCCTTAAGAGATCAAGAGAGTCACTGGATGACACTGGAATTAAATCCAGGTTTACTGCAAGCCAGTGCTCCTTGAACCACTAAAACCTGAGAACATAGTGAAAATACACTGAGTGGCCAGATGATTATGATCTCTGAATAGATGATAATCTGGCCACTCAGTGTATGTGTGTGTGAGAGAGAGAGAGGGGGGGGGGGGGGGGGGCATGAATTCATGCGTGGGTGGGGTCTGGCCAGCCTGTCCAGGGGAAGGGGACATGGGCGGTTGGCTGGTCTGCCTGCTGGTCGAACTCCTGGTTGAGGGGACCATTAGCCTTTTATTATATAGGATATACACTGAGTGGCCAGATTATTATGTGTTTAGAGATCATAATAATCTGACTACTCAGTATATATTATTAGTGGGCCAAAAGATTTAAAAAGCAGTCCCCAAACTGAGTTCTCTAAAACTCCACAAAGGGGGCCAGGAGCTGTTTTCAATGTATTATAAAGTGTAAAGGTATACTATTAAAAACATACCTATTGATAAAGTTGCACAAACTAGATGTCACATAAAGTCAGTATAGAAAGCCTCATTATACTGATCAGAAGTTCTGATGGCCTTATCTGTGATATAAAGAAAGAAAATATGGTTGACAGACATACTCTTTTTATAGTGAGTGGGAGGTAGGGCAAAGGGGGCTGATGGTGAAAATTCTAAACAACATTCATTTGAAAATTTGAATGTTTCAGTCTTTAAATACAGGGCATATATTTGCACCGTCTTTTATAAAAACTGTTTACAGGTTTTCCCTCTTAATTTCTAACTATAATTCAGATTAAATAATCATCTAGCAGTATTTAATTTTAGGTCTGTAGTGAGATTTCTAGATAGGGGTAATAACAAAAAGTCTCACACCTCACATCTCTTATTGAAGCACTCTTCTCCAAGGGAATTTTTTTTATTACTCTGCCAAATAACACCAAAATTATCAAATGGAGAAAAGATCTCTTGTCCTCAGCTTCTCAAAAGGCACAATCATAAACAATGCCTTATGTTTCTTGTGTCTATATTTTGCCTCCACTACTATGAAGCTATGGCTTATGTTATAATGAAGCCCTCTCAGCCTAACCAAATGCCTTCCTAGCCAAGGTAGATAGATTCATTTGAGATCCCCCAGAATCTTAAACAGACCTCCATTACCTAGTTATTACATTGTCCTCAATGCTTAGAGAACACTCCCTACAACCCAAAATTGTGCCTTTCCTTAAGCAGCAGGAATTAATGTCTTTATTGAACTCTGTATGTCCACCTCAGGCCTGTATCTGGCACTTAAAGGCACTCACATGTTTATTGGATGTGTATTTCTTTCTCTTTTTCTTTAAATTTAATTTTATTGTTTAAAGTATTACAAATAGCAGTACATGTGTCTCCTTTTTCTCCCCATTGACCTTCTCCCAGCCTCCCCTACCCTGGGCACATGCCCTCCCTCCCTCCCTCCCCCCGACCCTTGTCCCAGTGTCTTGTGTCCATTTGGATGTGTATCTCTCTCTCTTTTTTAAAAAATATATTTTATTGATTTTTTACAGAGAGGAAGAGAGAGGGATAGAAAGTCAGAAACATCGATGGGAGAGAGACATCGATCAGCTGCCTCCTGCTCGCCCCCTACTGGAGTTGTGCCCGCAAGCAAGGTACATGCCCCTGACTGAAATTGAACCTGGGACCTTTCAGTTCGCAGGCCGATGCTCTATCCGCTGAGCCAAACTGGTCTCGGCAGATGTGTATCTCTTGACAATCCAGCCAGCAAAATGTCCAAATATCCCCGCCCCCCCCCCAAGTAACATATACCACTCTAAATTTTAAAAGACCCCTCTAATTCTGTACTGCCTATTATCACAAAGTTCTGAGAATGAATGAACAAAAATGACAGATTTTAGAATTCAGGTTTTTCTGCTGAAATTATTCTTTAAATAAAATACAAATGTGAAGATACAGTAAATGAAATACACTGGTAAAATAGATTATGATTTTATATGAAGAAAGTCTTTAAAAATGTAAAGATTTACTCATCCTGTTAAATACTCTATTTTACATATGCAGATAAATATATCCAAAACAAACCAGTAATAAATCATCTCAAAATATCAGCATTAATACAGTAAGTAACTTTGTTTTTGCTTAACTCAGTGATTTTCCAAAGGCGTGCTGCAAGAATTTATAAAATATGCAATAACTGACTATTTAGTCAGGGGCACTAATCTTCTTTCCCTTAGATTATCAAATAATAATAATAAAAAAAAGACAACTGCCAAAAAAAATAGTCATCCAGTGTGAATGCTCTATCTTGAACCATAAATATATGTCATATAATAGAGTTACATCTTATTGGTCATGTTCCATATGACTGCATCTGATTGGTTAATTCTTGGCACCAGAAATCCTTGTATACAAGTACTGCAGGCCTGGTACATGAAATTCATGAACTGGGTCACGAGGGGGGTGTCCCTCAGCCAGGCTTGCACCTTCTCCAATCTGAGACCCATCAGAGGGGATATCCCTGTGGGATCGGGCCTAAACCAGCAGTCAGACATATATTTCAAAATCGGGGACAGGTGGCTCCTAACCACACACCTGCCTGCCTGACCAATTGCCCCTAACCATTCTGCCTACTAGCCTGCCTGCCCCCAACTGCCCCCCTTGCATGTCTGTTCATCCCCAATTTCCCCCACACCCACCAGCCTGAGTGCCCCCAAATGCCCTCCCCTGCCGGCCTTATGGCTACCAACTGCCCTCCCTGGACAGAGACCCTCCATGGCCAGGTATGGAATGCTTGCCTCGTTGCCGGGGCAATGACACAAGTGTTTCCCCAAGCCCTATCCCCAGCTGTTCTGTGTCTGCTGCCCAGAGACCCTCTGCAGCTGGGATGAAAAGCCTGCCTTGTCACCATGGTGACAAAGCAAAAGGCCACTCATGCTGCCTGCTCTCAGTGGCCACACCTCCCTCCCCCGGGAATGGGAGACTCTGTTGGGGCTGAGAGGATGAGGGGCCGCCATCTTGTGGCTATGGGCACCACCATCTTTGTAGCAGAATGACAGTCAATTTGCATATTCCCTCTTTATTAAATAGGATAGACGCCTGATTTCTTAAAAAGTAACTTTGGAGCAAAAAGTATAGATACTGTTATTATTATTGTTTTGTAAATCAATCATAATTATACCTATTTTTTGGCAGATTAACAAAATGATATATTTTTTGGTGTGCCACAGAATATTAGTAATTAGTTTGTGTGTATCACTTGATGAAAAAGGTTGAAAATCGCTGGTTTAATTTAATACTCCACCCATAAGTGTATTCCTGGGGTAAATGTCTGTCACATAGGAAAGGCTATGTTTTACTGGCAGCAGAGGTCTAATTGATGGATGATAGTGGCCTATGGCAGCTGGAGAAATATCATTTTCCTTTGAAGATGACAGTGGTCACTTTAAAGTTAGCAATAAGGATGCCTTTTTAGGAAACTATGCATCATTATGAGATACTAGAGAATTGGATAGTAACAGAAACATACCTGGCAGTACAATTGCACATTGCCTTTTTGATACACTCAAGTCTAAATATTGGTATTAAATTGTTGCTGATCTGAAAAGCAGCTTAGTCAAATGTCTTTAAGCTTTTGCCTTTTGTGTCATAAAGTCAATAATGGCTCATATCAGGAGTTTGCTTTTCCAGAAATCTAAAAAATCATAGATGAACAATGAAGAAACTAAATGAAGAAATATTTTGGTCTAGTGGGCAAACTAAATGTTTAAAAAGTACCTTCATTTTTATCTTTAAATGATTATATTAAGATTAGTCATTTGAATTTCTAACCTCAGCTAAAGAGAAGAGGAGGCATAAAGGCAGGCACATATGATGTCTGACAGACATAGAAAATCCATTAAAAAGAAAAACTCAAGCCCTATCTGGTTTGGCTAAGTGGATAACATGTCAGCCTATGGACTGAAGGGTCCCAGATCAAGGGCTTACGCCTGGGTTGCAGGCTTGATCCCTAGTATGTGGCATGCAGGACACAGCCAATCAATGACTTTCTCTCATCATTGATGTTTCTCTCTATCTCTCCCTCCCTCTCTGAAATAAAAATATATTTAATACAAAAAAAAAAAGGAAGAAAAACTCAAAACACACTATGTGAGTCTAAGCAGAGGGCAGGTTTAGATATCTAAGTG
Source organism: Lasiurus borealis (assembly GCA_004026805.1). Lineage (NCBI taxonomy): Eukaryota > Metazoa > Chordata > Mammalia > Chiroptera > Vespertilionidae > Lasiurus > Lasiurus borealis. Next base: position 29,927 of record PVJN01018048.1, read on the forward strand.
CATTATTGCATTAAACTGTCATTCTCTGTTATGAGCTGAGACAGAGAATGGGGCCTGGCTGCCTCATTACAGTGCTCAGATTTCTCACTTATAAAAAGACTTATTGGTGGTGGAGCCTCACAAAATGAGATCTAGTATTTTTTTGTCTTATATATTATATACTAGAGGCCCACTGCATGAAAATTGTGCACTCAGGGGGGGTCCCTCAGCCAAACCTGCTCCCTCTCACAGTCCAGAAGCCCATGGGAAGTGGGCCTAAAACGTTAGTAATCCTTTGCGCTGCCACAGAGCATTGAGTCTGCCCCATGGTGGTCAGTGTGGGTCATAATGACTGGTCTTTCTGGCGTTGGTCAATTTGCATATTAGCTTTTTACTATATAGGACTAGAGGCCTAATGCATGAAAATTCATGCACTGGAGTGGGGGTCCCTCAGCCTGGCCTGCTCCTTCTCACAATCCAAGAGCCCTCAGGGCGGAAGGCAACCCAGTGATCAGGGGAAGCCAATGCCACATCGCACTTCTGTTGCTGCCCTGCCAGCAGCACAAGCCTCAGACGGCCCTGGTTACCTGAGCCTTGGGTGGCCCTGGGCAGTACGACAGCCACCATCCAAGGCCTGCCTGCACCTCAGGCCAGCTCTGGGCAGCTGGGGACTGAGAAGACTTTGGGACTCTGGAGGCAGGTGCGCAGAGTGACTGGGCCTGCCTGGGGGTGAGCCTGGCCTTTCCGCATGCCTGCTGCCTTGGCAGGGCTGCGGGGACTGGGCACTACCATCTTGTGGCTGTGGGTGTTGCCATCTTAGAGGGTGGGGCAGTCAATTAGCATATTCCCTCCTCATTGGATGTCAGTGCTACCATCTTTGCGATGGTGTGAGGGTCAATTAGCATATCCCCTCTTTATTAGATGGGGCTAGAGGCCTGGTGTATGAAATTTGTGCACTGGAGGGGTATCACTCAGCCCAGCCTGCACCCTCTCTAATCTGGGACCCTTTGGGGGATGTCCGACTGCTAGTTTAGGCCCAATCCCCCTAACCAGGCAGTCAGATATCACTCTCACAGTCTAGGACTGCTGGCTCCCAACCACTTGCCTGTCCCTAACTGCTTCTGTCTGCCAGCCTGATCACCCCTAACCAGTCCTCTGCCAGTCTAATCAATGCCTAACTGCTCCCCTGCTGGCCTGATCACCCCCAACTGCCCTCCCCTGCCAGCTTGGCCACCCCCAACTGCCCTCCCCTGCAGGCCTGGTCCCCTCTAAGTGCCCTCCCCTGCTGACCTGGTCACCCCTAACTGCCCTCCTCTTCTGGCCATCTTGTGACCACATGGGAGCAGTCATCTTGTGAGAGGGCATGACAGTCAATTTGCATATTACATCTTTATTATATAGGACATTTTTTCTACTTTAGCCATTGTATTTCTACAGTGAGAAGGTAGAAATATCTGGGACGCATTTAGAGTAAGATAAAAAATTTTGGAGTTTTGCCCTGGCCTGGTAGTTCAGTTAGTTTGAGCATCCTGACTTGCCAAGGTTGTGGGTTTGGATGGGACATATCACAGGAGCCAAGCTGAAAGAGGTCCCAATGACTAAAGCTGAAATAATTAAAGCCACACAATAATATTGCATTGGGTGATAACTTAACATATAAAATACACTTACATTAGTCTATACTGGTAAATGACTGAGTAAATGAGAAGAAATAAATTTTCATTACAGAAGAATTCCAAATAATATGTGCAGATATATCCCCTTCCAGGGGGTAGAACTTAAACCTTCTGGTCCCACTGACGGTCACCTGGACTTAGTGATTGCTTCTAAAAAATAGAGTATGGAAAGGGAAAAACAGTAACTTTCCAGTGGAAGTTTGGCAAACACCTTCATAACCAAATGATAAAGGTTAATATCCGTGGTAAGTTGATATCATGTACCCCAATCATGATGTGATAAGAAAGGTACTTTATATCTGTGATATTTTTCTCTAAGTCCATAACCCCAGTCTAATCATAAGGAATACATGAAACAAACTCAAATTGAGGGACATTCTACAAATATCTGACCAGTCCTCCTCAAAACCCTCCATGTCAGGAAAGACAATAGATGTCTGAGATACTGTGTGAGTTAAGAAGAGCCTAAAGAGCCAGGACAGCTGCATAGTGTGGCCCTTTGGGTGGGATGCTGGCACAGAAACAGGACGTTAATACAAAAACTGGTGAAATACAAAGGAAACCTGAAGTTTAGTTACTAGAAATGTAAAAATGTAGGTTTCTTAGTTTATGACAAAGGTTCTATGGTAATGTAAGATGTTAATAAGAGAAAGCTAGTGAAGGGTATATAGCTCTTTGTACTATCTGCAGTTTTTCTTTAAATGGAAAATCAGTCCAAAATAAGTTCATTGAAAAAAAAAAAAAGACATAATAGATGCTTTATCTTCTTTATTCCACTATGTATAACTGTTTTGTAGGATCAGAAAATATCTTCTGCAAAGGTGTGCTATGCAGTCTCTTAAGGCAGGTCTCTGTTCCTAAATGTAGACGTATAGTCTGTATTCATGTTAAAAAATGGGAAATTCTTAAGACATGACACGGACGTGAGGAACACTGACTGACCTACTCTACGCCAGGACAAAACAAAATCAGGACTCATTTGGGAATCACGTACTGTGGTCTGACATAGATGTCTCTAGCATCATGTCACTTTCATTCATTTCAATTTCAAAGGTTTCTTCCAAAGAAGGTCTGGAATCTGGAGTTTTCCTTGAGGTTTCCAGTGGTGTAAGCCCTGTTTCTTCTGTAGTCTGTTTTTCTACTTCAAATTCCCTGAAATCCCACGGAGGTGAAATAATGTTTTTTAATGTCTTCATTGTATGCACATCGAAGTCATAACATTTTAATTTGTCTTTAATGTCTGCTCCTAAAAAGAAACAGCATGGTAAGAGTAAGAAATTCCACCATTATTTCATTGTCATTTCCCTTACTTCATAAAATAGCCTCTATCATTTTAGTCAAATGGTACTTTTAAGAGTACAAGTAAAACTTAGAAGCAAAGAAATGTTGCATTAATTTTCCTCCTTTTTTTATTATCACAAGAGACAACTGGGAAGACTTCAAGAAGTACATGCAGTTTCAAGTTCCAGCATCTCATTCCCAAAACCACCTACATAATGAAAGAAACCTGTGGGCAATTTCTTCTCAGCTGATAAATAAGAACTGCCTGTTGGCATTTTGGCATTGGTATACACACAAGTTTTATGCATATAAATACCACAGTGAAGGAAAATATATTTCCCACATATTAAAATCTTTAGAATGAACAAAGGACTTTCAACGGATGTATGAGATTCAATCATCTCTGACATAAAAACATGTCAATTTTATCTAGTAAAACTAAAAGGTGTTTTGATGACATATAAGCCTTCTAAAAATATATTTTTATTTTGTACTATTTTGTACATCATGGTTACTATCCTATCTAATAAATGCCTAGTATGTTAAGTGTCCAGTCATCTGTTTAACCAAAGCGTAATATGCTAATTACATGCTAAGGCCACTGCTCACCATGATGTGCACTGACCACCAGGGGGGCAGACACTCAATGCAGGAGCTGCCCCCCAGTGGTCAGTACACTCCCATAGGGGGAGCGCCACTCAGCCAGAAGCCAGGTTCACCACCAGAGAGTGCAGCGGTGGTGGCAGGGGCCTCTCCCACATCCGCGGCAGTACTAAGGATATCTGACTGATGGCTCCTTCAGGGGAGCAGGCCTAAGCCATCAGTTGGACATCCCCTGAGAGCTCCTGGACAGCAAGAGGGCACAGGTCGGGCTGAGGGACCCCCTGCACCATCGAGTGCACGATTTTGTGCACTGGGCCTCTAGTAGTTAATAATATTATATCGCATATTTGAAAGTTGCTAAGAGAGTAGATCTTAAAAATTTCAGTATAAGAGAAAAATTCTATAACTATGTACAGTGTCAGGTTAACTAGATTCATTGTGGTGTTCATTTTGTAATACATACAAATATTGGATTATTATGTTGTATAACTGAAACTTACATGTTACATATCACTTATACCTTAATAAAATAAAAAGTAGTAGAGGACATAGTATCATAGAGGAGACTTCTAAGGGTAGTGAATGGCAGTCTTGGAAATCTCTGTAAAATCATTACCTTTGTGAAGACAGGCAAAATATCTGTCTTACTCAGTACTGTATCTCCAGACATCACTTAGCTGTATAGGAATTTTGTATTTAAGCCTCACAACTTGGCCAAATGAGAAACATGCTCAGATATGCCTGAAAGCCACAGGGCTACTGAGTGGCAAAGCTGAGATTTCAACCTAGGTTCTTCAGGATGCCAGAGGGCAAGCTTTTTTTCTTCCTTTTTTAATTTTAAAAACTGAGCCATACCCAACACACCACAAAGTGTGCACAGCTGGACAATTCTCACATATGTATAAACCCACATAACCACCACCAGACCCAACCAGAACACTGCTGGCTCCAAGAAAACTACCTCATACTGCTGCCAGTGAATACTTCCCTTTCCAAGCCAGAAGTAATCACTGCTCTGATATTTCCATTATCATTGACCAGTTTTGCTTATTACTAATCTTCATATGAATGAAATTAATCAGTTTTTTTTGTCAAAATCTATGAGATTCATCTATATTACAACATGATTCAGTAGTTAGTCCTTTTACTTTTAATTGTGTAGTATTCTTTTGTATTGAGTACTCCATAATTTACTTCTCCATTCTCCTATTGGTAGACATTTGGTTATTTCCAGTTAGATGTTATTAAGAATAAAGCTAAATCCTAGCTGGTTTGGCTCAGTGGATAGAGCGCTGGACTGTGTACTGGCAGGTCCTGGGTTCGATTCTGGTCAAGGGCACATGCTCGGGGTAAGGGCTCAGACCCCAATTTGGGGGGGGGGTGGTGTGCAGGAGGCAGCCAATCAATGATTCTCTCTCATCATTGAAGTTTCAATCTCTCTCTCTCTCTTTTCCTTCCTCTCCGAAATCAATAAAAGTATATTAAAAAAAAAAAAATAAAGCTAAGAACAATCTTATGTATGAACTTGGGCTTACTGAGGCCCTTGTTTCTATTGGGCATAAACTTGGGAGTAGAATATTACATCATAAGGTCAGTTATGCCCTAATAAGTCACGCCTCCTGATACCTTTGCCTCCAGTTTATTTATAAACATTGAATAACCCCTTCCCAGGTTGATGCTGCACTTAATCACATGACTCCTTTTGATGAATAGAATGTGATGGAAGTGATTTTGTGAAACTTCGGCTTTAAAGAGGGCTGGAATTTTACCTCTCGTTCTTTAGAACCCTGAGACCACCATGCTATGAAGAACCGTGGGATAAAAGACCATGGAGAGGCCCCGCGGTGTCAGCTGAGGCCCCCACCTGTGTATTAAGCCATCTCAGATCATCAGCCCTGCCAAATGCCTGCTGACCATAGATACATAATTGAATGGGACCATCAAGAGCCAACAACCAACCCAAAAAACTTTGAAAAATAACACATTTTTATTGGAGTGGCTTGTTAAGCAGCAACAGATAACTGATACAAAAGGCCTGTTTAACTTCAGTAAATATGTTAAACAGTTTCCTCTGTTTATAACCCTCCTGGTAATAAATTACATAGAAGAGTTCCAGTTGTACTGAATCTATACTATACCAACACTAGGTACTATGAGTTTTTTTAATTTTTAGCCATTCTGGCAGATGGGCAGTGTTATCGCATTATGGTTTTAACTTAATTTCCCTAATAAGTAAGATATAAAGCATCTTTACTTGCTTTGTAACTGTATGGATATTCTCTTTGGTGAAGCTCCTATTCAAGTATTTTGCCTGTTTTTGATTCATGTTTTATTAAAATCTGATTAATTTCATTATTATATGAAGATTAGTAATAAGCAAAACTAATCAATGATGATGGAAACATCAGAGCAGGGATTACTTCTGGCTTGGAAAGGGAAGTATTCACTGGAAGCAGCATGAGGTAGTTTTCTTGGAGCCAGCAGTGTTCTGATTTTTAGGATCTTTTTAGACACAATTTCTTTGACAAGTCTATGTATTATGAATAACTTTTCTCAGTATATCACATGCCTTTTCACTTTCTTAATATTCGTATTTTTGACAAATAGATCTTAATTGTATTGAAGTTCAATAACATTTTTCCCTCTATGATTTTATGTTCCATTAAAGAAATATTCGCCTACTCCAAAGTCCACATCTCAAGATTTAACCTCACTGCACCTTCTTTATCTTACAATGTTTATAAATAAACTAGAGATCCGATGCACAAAGATTCATGCAAGACTGGGCCTTCCTTCCCCTGGCTGCTGGCACTGCCTTCACTCCGGCCAGAGCCACCTTTCCACCTTCCCACGCTACCCAGAGGCCTAGAGCGGCTGGGGCAGTGCGGAACACCTGCATCATTGCATGGCTTGGTGCCTGTGTATGCAAATTAGCCTGCCATCTTTGTTGGGTTAATTTGCATGCTCATTCCTGATTGGCTAGTTGGCATCACAAAGGTACAGTCAATTTGCATCTTACTCTTTTATTAGTGTAGATGAGTGTCCAAGTACACCAATTCCAACCAAATTTATGACTTGTTTGCATTAAAAAATAATTTAAAGAATTATGAGCACTGTAATGTGAATATAAGCCAACTGAATATTCTACTAAAATGTAAATATGCTATATCCTGCATTATAAAATATTTAGGCCAGAACCCTTTATTAGAAAAATGTCTCTACGATTTTTCTATTATGTAATTAGATTAATTTGTATATCTAACAGTGCTTTGCACATAATCTGTAGTATTTTGTATATAGCAAATACCCAACTTTAAACTTAATGAATATTTAAAGAGACATTAATTCTCATAGGATTGTTCTAACAAAACAAAAAAAGGGAGTTTCTTAATATTACTATAGTTAGAATGGTGGTAAAAATAAACCTAGAATCTCATTAAAAATTTTGAGAAACCTAAACAGAGATATATAACAATCTATAAAATGGAACGTGACATTAATGATAACTGTAATCTTACCAATATAAGCTTCAGAATCACCAATGTACATTTCAATGCAATGACCAAGCATTGTAACAGAAAATGTATCATCTCGCCTAAGTCCAAGGGCCTGTCAGGAAAGATTCAGTATGGTTATTACAAGAAATATATTTTCTTCTCTTTTATTTTAAAATATTCTTGCTAAACTGAATTCAATATACTCCAGGGAATCTTGTAGAGGGAGGTTGTTAGTGGGGATACAGCTAAAATGAGTAGCCATGAGTTAATGATTGTTGAAGTTAGGCGATGGGTACGTGAAGGGTAATTACACTATTCTCTGTATTTTTTTATGTTTAAAATCCCCCTCCTCCAAAAATTTTTTAAAAACTTTATGTCCACATGGAGACCTCCAAGACTTTGTGTTAAATCACAGAAGAGAAATAAATTGTACAATATTCAAATATACATATTTAAAAATCACACAAACTAGAAAACTTGCTTAATCCCCACTTCTGAGTAGATTAGTACACACTGTGGCATCTTTAAGATATCATCTCACCTGAAAATCTCTAACTAACCCTTTAAAACCAGTTATGAATCTATCACCCATGACTTTATCTTTGAAATATTACATTATCTCATTCTTTATCTTTCCTCAAATACTGTTATTTCATCATTTGTAAGAGCCACATTCTAACATTTCTGATCTTTGGCTGTCCTACAACTGGTGGTACCTCACTACTGCTGTCACCTGGACACAGCTGTGATGAGAGTGTCCTGTGACTTGGTGGCCAAGTTAATGGCAGAGATTAGACCATAACCTTGTGCGGGGAGACACAGAAGATACATGTTTTGTAGCTGTTGTCTAAAACTTTCTGTTGACACTTTATGGCAGCATAAAACTTGCAGACTCAATATCTTTGCCTAATAGGGGTGGGGAACATCTGGCTTGCAGGCCAGATATGGCCAACAAAATAATTTGATCTGGCCCGATCAAGGCATTAGGGGTGAGTTAATTAAATGTTAGACCAAATACAGCAAAATAATTTTTAAGTTGATAGTTGGTATGGCCCATAAATGATATTTAAAATATTCAAATGGCCTGTGGCAGAAAAACAGGTTCCCCACCACTGGAGAAGGAACCCGAATCAATAGCAGTGTGTGCTGGCACCAAGATACCACATTGGGAAAACAGGGGTATCACCTGGTACAAAAGTGATTTAAAAGAATGTAAAGAATTGAATATCTTTTTTAAAATAAACCCTTTTTTTCTTTTTTTAGAAAAATATTTTACTGAAGGGTTATAGAAACATTGATCAGCTGCCTCCTGCACACTTCCTACTAGGGATGTGCCTGCAACCAAGGTAGATGCCATTGACCGGAAGCAAATATGAGACTTTTCAGTCCACAAGCCGATGCTTTATCCACTAAGCAAAACTGGTTAAGGCTAACGTAAATCTTTATTGTTCAGATTTTTACAATTGTTCCTCTTTTTTCGCCCCCATAGCTCCCCTCCACCAGGTTCCCATCCCACCCTCTGCCTGTACCCTCCCCTGCCATTGTGCTCATCCATAGGTGTATGATTTTTGTCCAGTCTCTACTTGCACCCTTGACAACTTTTCCCCCTCGAGAATTTTCAGTCCACTCCCTTTCTATGCCCCTGATTCTATTAAATTCACCAGTTTATTCTGTTCATTGGATTTTTTATTCACTTGATTTTTAGATTCACTTATTGATAGATATGTATTTGTTGTTCATAGTGTTTATCTTTATCTTTTTCTTCTACTTCCTCTTCTTAAAGAATACCTTTCAGCATTTCATATAATACTGGTTTGGTGTTGATGAACTTTTTTAGCTTTTTCTTATCTGTGAAGCTCTTTATCTGACCATAAATTCTGAATGATAGCTTTGCTGGGTAGAGTAATCTTGGTTGTAGGTTCTTGCTATTCATCACTTTGAAAATTTTTTTGCCACTCCTGTCTGGCCTGCATAGTTTCTGTTGAGAAATCAGCTGACAATTGTATGGGTATACCCTTATAAGTAACTAACTGTTTTTCTCTTGCTGCTTTTAATATTCTCTGTCTTTTGCTCTTGGTATTTTAATGATGTGTCTTGGTGTGATCCTCTTTGGATTCCTTTTGTATGGGGTTCTGTGCACTTTCTGGACTCTAAGTCTATTTTTTTCACCAGATTGGAGAAGTTTTCAGTCATTATTTCTTCAAATAGGCTTTCAATATCTTGCTCTGTCTCTTCTTCTGGTACCCCCGTAATTCCGATGTTGGTATGCTTGAAGTTGTCCCAAAGGCTCCTTACACTATCTTTACATTTTTTTAATTCTATATATATATTTTTTGCTTTTCCAGTGGAGTGTTTTCTGATTCTTTGTATTTCAAATCGTTGACTTGATTCTTGGGGTCCTCTACTCTGCTGTTGGATTTCTGTATATTATTCTTTATTTCCATCAGTGTATGCTTAATTTCTAGGTGGTTCTTTTTCATATCCTCAAGGGTCTCACTAAATTTATCAGCGTTTCTAGAAGATTCCTAGAAAACCTTATAACTGTGGTTTTGAACTATATATCCAGTTGTTTGCTTTTCTTCATTTCTGTCATTTGTGACCTGTTTCCTTGTCTTCATATTTTGACTTCTTCCCTGTGTTGATAGAGTAGCTTTTTATGCTACATGTCCTATAGGGCCCAGTGGCTCAGCCTCCCCAGTTACCTGAGGTAGACACTCTTGGTGCACCCCTTTGTGGGCTGTG
>PVJN01018049.1:0-39620 GCA_004026805.1 Lasiurus borealis
TGTGTGTGTGTGTGTGTGTGTGTGTGTGTGTGTGTGTGTGTGTGTTTAACCTCTGAGCTTTAGGGGTGTGTTGCTCTCTGCCCCGTGTTGGCTGTGGTATCTTACACCCCACCCTCCACCCATCAAACGCCAGAGGGACTCGAAGGGCCGGGGGACCTAGGATAATAAGGAATCGGAGGGGTTGGCTGCCCAGGACCTCAGGTGGCTTTTAGAGACTTGAATCGGCCAGCCGCCGCCGCCACAGAATGGCCACCGTGTACGGGGTAAGCTCTGGTGTCAAGCGGGGTTATGGCTCAGGACACGGCTCCTGTCCCGTCTCTGGTGGCAGAACCTCGAAAGCCTGGCAGATCATGAAAGCCACCCGCTCAATAATAAAGCAGGTTCTCTGACCCTCGCCAGCGCCGAGAAATCTGAACTGTTAGCACCTGCTGTCGGGGATGCTGTTGAGGGAACGTGGGGCCATCGTCCGTGGAAATAATTCCCCAGGTCTGCTGCGGGATCTTACGTGGTTTCGTGGCTGCACTGGCCACTCAAAAAAAAAGTATTCTTATAAAGAGAGGGGGAGGGCTTTTTAATATCCAGAAAGGCTTGGGTTTCAGCGGACGCTCTTACAGAAGGGAGAAAGAGATGGGACGGCAGAGCACTGGCCTGACGCTTCGTTTGAGGCCTGTGTTGTGCTCTCGGTGGCTGCGTGGTGGGCACCTCCCAGGGCCTCAGGGAGCCTCTGTCCACCCAGATCCTCCACCTGGAAAATGGGGAGAAGCACGCGGACCGTAGATGTTGGGAAGAGGGGAAAGCGTGTCCGTAAAGCAAGAACTCTTTGTCAACAGTGGCAATGCCGGGCCAGCGTGTAATGGCATTTCCTCAGAAATGGTGTGAGCTGCCCTAAACGGTTTGGCTCCGTGGATAGAGCGTCGGCCTGCGGACTGAAAGGTCCCAGGTTCGATTCCGGTCAAGGGCCTGCACCTTGGTTGTGGGCACATCCCCAGTGGGCAGTGGGCAGGAGGCGGCTGATGGATGTTTTGCTCTCATCGATGTTTCTAACTCTCTATTCCTCTCTCTTCTTCTCTGTGAAAAATCAATAAAATCTATTTTTAAAAAAGAAATGGTATTAGCTATTAAGTGCCTTTTAAAGATCCCTTTGGAAAGGTACATGGTCGATGGAACAAGGTGTAATATTTTGACCACCTGTTCCTTGCTGCAGTTATTTTAACCTTTTAAATGGATTTTTAGAGAAAGAGGAAGAGGGGAGAGAGAGAAGCATTGATATGAGAGAGAAAATGTGATGGGCTGCCTCTTGCATGCCCCTGTCCCCACCACCACCACCAGGGATCGAGCCTGCAACGTGGGCATGTGCCCTGACCGGGAATCGAACAGCAATCTCTCGGGGTGCAGGACGGAGCCCAACCCACGGAGCCAGCGGGCCAGAGCAGCAGTTATTTTTTGCAATCATCCAGCCTCCTTTCTTCCTCTTACAGGTTAGAGGTGTGAATGTCGGGGCAGGAGATGGGGTGGCTAATAGTGCTTTTATAAGTGGGGGAAGCTCAGCGAGGTGGTTGGAGCTGGTCCTGTGACTTCGGACTTCCCACGGACACCCCACGGCCGTGCGCAAGGGCAAGGGCAGTCAGGTGTGCCGTTGCTCCCTTGATGGCAGTGACCTCTAAAATGCCACCCCAAGCCGAAAACAGTTTGGTTCAGTGGATAGAGCGTCGGTCTGTGGACTGAAAGGTCCCAGGTTCGATTCCGGTCAAGGGCATGTACCTGGGTTGCGGGCACATACCCAGTGGGGAACGTGCAAGAGGCAGCTGATCGATGGATGTTTCTCTCTCATCGATGTTTCTAACTCTCTATCCTCCCTTCCTCTCTGTAAAAAATCAATAAAATATATTTTTTAAAAATAGTAAAAAAAAATGATAATAATAATAATAAAATGCCACCCCAACGTGAGGGTGGCTGGCGTGTGAGGGGCCTCGTCAGAGGTCTCGTCAGCACTCACTGGGCGGCTGACACGGGATCTCTGAGATGATTCTCCTCGTGTCCCTGCTCTCTGTGACCCACGGAGTCAGCAGGCTCGCCTCCCTCCTCCCATCCTGTGCTGTGTGGAGGCACCTTTGGAGGTAGGGGTTCACGCTCCCTTCCCGGACAGTCCTCTTCAGGTGGCTGTGAAGGTAAAAGTTTTGAAAGGGAATGACGTGTCACTGTAACATGGAGCTGAGCTCTGCATCACTAGCTCTGCTGGAGTGGAAGGATGTTTTCCCGCAGATGTAGAAGCGGAAGTCTAGAGGGAAGCCACGGTTTTAGAGCTGTGTCTCTGTAGAGGACAGGTGTGTGTGTGTGGAGGGTTTGGGGGGTGTCAGGTGGGAGCAGAAGCCGCGGGGAGACCCAGGCATGGAGGCCACCGAGTATAGAGCTCACCCCTCGAAAAGCAGGGCCCTCTTCATGACGATAGCAATACTCTCTCCTGTGTTCCTCAGAGTGGCTGTGGAGCGCGTGAAATGCAGCCGGCGTGTGTGACTGCTTTTTTGAGTTTTGTTTACATTGAAACACGAATGGCCCCGGTGGCTCGTGGCTGCTCTTTGGACAGCAGAGGGCCAAGGGGACCTGGAGAGGGACACGCACAGAAGGACATCCCTTGGCCCTGCAGGAGGCAGGTGGCACCCTCCTCCTTGGCTCTTCCCAAGGGAGGGGTTCAGGAACTCCCTCCTGCCTCCCTGCTCTGGGCCCCCCGGCCAGTCCTCGCCTCTGGGGCAACAGTCGCACCCGCTGTTTAATGACCCGCCCGGGGCTGGGCCACCCGGGCCCCCATGCCCTGTCCCGATCTCTCGTTGGCACAGAGGCCCAGGCTTTCTCACCAGTCCTTAGGGGTCACATTTGGCTTTACCTTTCGGACAGACTGCTCTATCCAAGAGGACCCTCTTTGGCCCGCTCCTGCTCCTGCCGTTAACCTTGAGGGAATGCAGTTATGGATGAGGTTTGAGACCTCCCACAGGGAGGAAAGGAGGGAGGGAGGGAGGGAGAGAGGGGAGGAGGGGAGCTTCGAGTGAAGGAGGGATGGATCTCCTGAAAAATGGTGAAACCTAGAGAAATGGGGTGGCGTGAGGAGTCTCGGGTGGTCTTGTGTTCAAAATGCCACATCCCAGATGTCTTTTAAAAAGTGTGATATATTTAGTGTATATTATGTAATAGTAATATAGAGAGACTTGGACACCATTATGTAGCCTGGATTTCAGCAAAAGGGTGAATGTCACCAACTTGGTTCTGAGTCAGATCCATTAGCACTGTTTCCGAAGATATGAAAGCAGCCTTTGTTTTCATTCACTGACATGAGTCCCAGCCCTGTATCCCGTGCCTCTTACCGCCGGTCTGTCCTCGCTCAGTGAGTAATGCGCACGGCGAAACTCTCCCCCCTCCTTCCCTCCCTCCCAGGCCTCCAGACTCCCTGTCTTTTGAATGGAATGAACGGGTCCAATAGGACAGCATTTATTGAGAGGAAAGAGAGATCCTTTTTCCTGAACGCGTATCTTTATAGACACGGTGCCTGAAACCCATGCAGGTGTTTCCAAATGTGATGCCCGAGTTTCTCTCCAAACCTCCTTTTCTTTTCCCCCCGACAAGGAATGCGTCTTCAGTGTCATAAGAAGGTGGCAGTCGTTTGCAGGTTGCCTGGGTCTCCATCTTTAAATAAAATCTGAATTACCTCTGGCTCTCCACGGAGAGGCCTCATGGGTGGACTTCCGTTCACGTTCACGGCGGTAACAGGGCACTTGAGCAGGCGGGTCTAGCCGCCTGGGCGGGCGCTGGGCCCCGAGGACTCGTGCGGGGACGAGACCTAGGTGCTGACCTCGTGCAGAGCATTCCCCGGGTGAGGGAGGTGTGAGTGGGCAGAGGGCAGAGGAGGGGTCTCCGTGTGGCTGTCAGGGGCAGGGAGACAGGCAGAAGCCCCGCCGTGGCAGATCGTGCAGCGATGCTCTGAGACACGCCAGCGCCCCGGGCCACGGTTTAGCGGGCTTGATGGAGGAACCTGCCATCCTCGCTGTCACCCACCCAGCCGGACGGGGCCGAGGAAGCGGCGGTGAGAAATGCGCTGAGACGGCGGGTTCCTTTCCCAGGCCCAGTTGCCAGCTGATGGGCTATAGATTTTTGTGGGTTCCCCCCCTCCTTATCCCAGCAATTAAAGTGCGGCGAATACACCCGTGGAGGGTGAGATTTGTCAGGTGCGCTTGGAAAAAGAGCAGGGACCATGCGTGATCACCAACGGAAGACGGAGCTGCCTCTTCCTTCTGCGGGAATTCAGAGCGACCGCTTCCTTCTCTGCTGGGCCCTGAGTCAGGCGGCTGCTGTCAGAGCCGGGTTGACGTCGGCTTCTGAAGCCGCCCCCGGGAAAGCCCTCCTCCCGGGGCGGTGGACAGTCGCTGGCTGGCACCTCCCCACCTTTGTACAGGTGTCCCTGCCCTGCCAGGTGGGTGTGGCCCTGCCCAGTTGCTGTGAGACTTCCTGGAGCCACTGTTTGCCCCTGTGTCTGGGGAAGCGGGGATCGAACGGGACAAACCTGCAGGCGGAGAGCTTTCTCTGAGGTCCCCCCTGCCTGCCTGCCTGCCTCCCCCGTCTGAAAACAGGGCGCCTGGCAGGGTCGCCCCAGGGCTGGGCAGGGCATTTCCATTCCAAGCAGGTGCTTGGCCCCACCCTGCCTCACCCCTCCTCCCAGCTCGGGGGAGCCACCCCCTTCCGGGTCTGTCCTGGGCGACGCTGGGCCTACGGCCCGGTGCACACCCTCCACTCCAGCCCCGCCGCTGGGGCATTTCCCGGGGCCCGGGCCAGGCAGGGCCCAAAGGGTGACCCCCGGGGGCCTCCCCCGCCCCCTGCCATGGCTCCACTGGGAGCTCTCTCAGCCGCAGCCCCTTAGGGCGATGTGCTGGCTTTGGGGCGGCTTTGGCAATGTCCCTGAGAGGCGAGGGAGGGGAAGAGGAATGTTTTGAGTCGGACGACGGCCGCCGAGATGGAGAGAGGGAGCTGGTCCCGGAGCCGCAGGACACGCTGGATCTGGCGGAAGAGGGTAAATGCTGGCTTTGCCCCCGTGGGGTACCGGTGTGGCTCGTGTCCAGGTGGCCGGCTGCTTCCCCAGCTCACAGCGCGCTTTCCTTCTCACCGAGCTGGAGCTGTCACGTCAGGCCCTGGAAAGGGGTTAATAAAGGGGCTCAGGGACGCACCTGTGAAGCCACCAGGGGAGACGCATTCCTAGCCCCTGGGGGGCCGGGGTGGGGCGGGGCGGGGCGGGGTGGGGTCCCCAGCTCACACCTGCCTCCTGGGAGACCGCCCCGTCGCACTGTGCCACCTGAGATTTGTTTTGCTTGGTTTGGGATCCATGTGAATGGGATCAAGCCATGCGTTACTGTGCGTTACCGAACCAGGCTGCTGTGGCTTAACCAAGCTCTTGGAAATTCATACTTGTGGTCGCAAATGTCAGCGGTTGCCTCCCCCACCCCTCCTTTGTGGCATTCCCATGCTATGTTTTAGGAGTTTTAATTGTTTTCTTGGGGCTGAACACGTTTTAGTCAGTTCATTGGGCGAGAGACTGAGCCATTCTAAACAAAGCGTGGTTTTTGTGGCTGGCGTTATTTTAAAATACTATTCATGACTGATTGGAAATGGGGATGCAAAAAAAAAGTTTAGAAATATTTCAGATACCAACTGACATCACCTGGGGAGCCCGCCACCCGGCTGTATCGGGGGGCTGTGCTGTATCGGGGGGCTGTGCTGTATTGGGGGGCTGTGCTGTATCGGGGGGCTGTGCTGTATCGGGGGGCTGTGCTGTGTTGGGTGCTGCTTGGGCGAAGAGGGAGGGTGTTAGTTAAATAAAGGTGTGCCCAGGTGCTGGGTGTCAGTTTCTTTACTGGGTTGGTGGGGCTCTAACCCACAGCCCGGAGGAAGGGATCTGGGGGTGAAAGGGGACATTGAACAGCGACTGCCTGGATGTTCTTTAGTCTCGAGTAGAAACAGTTGGGATACCTCCTCCGAATTCTGCACGGCGGTGGCCTCTTTTCGAGTCTCCGCGTAACTTTTACTCTGGAAATTACTTGTCATTGGCCATGCCAAAGGGTCTACACTTTGAAAATGTAAATGCTTCAGGACAGTTAAACGGATTGGGTTGGGAAAAGGGGGGAAGCGAGGAGAACAGCCAGAAGCGAGCAAGGGGCCTCGGTGCCGAGGGCTGGCACCCCGCCCGCCGGGGCTCTGCATGAAGGACACGGAGACGGGGAGGAGGGAGGAGTGACAGACGGAGGGGGACTGTGCATTTGCCCGGTTCCTGGAGGCGCTCGAGGGAAAGGCGCCCATCTGCTCCCCAGGAGCCAGGGCCAGCCCCGGGCACGGATCAGCTCCGTCCCTCAGAGCCAGGCTGCTCGCATGGCGCCTGTGTGCCCACATCACCTGAGAACTTGCTAGAAATGCAGACTCCTGCCCCCCGCACCCTCCCGAACCCCTCCCTTTGAACAGGACCTTGAACGGGTTCTTGTGAACATAAAAGCATGAGACCATGTGCAGTTGCCTGAAAGAGAATAAGATGATTTTTAATGCACTCATCACTGGACCTACTGGTTCTACACTACAGCTGTGTTCTGAAGTGTTAATAATATTTGCAGGCCAAAACCGGTGTGGCTCAGTGGATAGAGTGTCGGTCTGTGGACTGAAGGGTCCCCGGTTCAATTCCGGTCAAGGGCATGTACCTTGGTTGCGGGCACATCCCCAGTGGGGGGCGTGCAGGAGGCAGCTGATCGATGTTTCTCTCCCATCGATGTTTCTAGCTCTATGTCCCTCTCCCTTCCTCTCTGTAAAAAATCAATTAAAATATATTTTTAAAACAATAATATTTTCAGGACAGTAACCTTAAAAAGAACGTTAGTGCCAACCTGCGTAGCTCTCTCGGTAAAATGAAATAAACGCGCCAGGCCGGCTCCCGGTCCGAGGGGAGTCTGTGGCGTGGACCGGGACAGGATGGCAGAGGTTGGGTTTGAAAGGGTCGGTGCCTGCGGCCAGGGCTCCTGGGAACCTGAGCGACCCATTTTTCTCCGCCACCGTCACACCCCCCTTTGTTGAGTGCGTGGGGAGCAGGTGCCGCGTGTGTGGGAGAGACGTGCTCTGTGAGCAGTGAGAATGTGTGGGGTGAGGACATGCCGTGTTCTCAGGTGGCTTTCTACACTGACTGGTTTCAGAGAGATAGATGCTCTGGGTTGAAAAAAAAACAAAGCGTTGAGTCAGTATCGGGGCTGCTCAGAGAGCGAAGGATGCGGGAGACACCCGTCCTCACTTGGAGGGGTGCTAGGCGCTTTGTAATGTCGCCCCGGTCCTCCTCGGAGCAGCCTTTGAGATCAAGCCCTTCCCCTGGGCAGACAAAGCCACTGAGGTTCTAGGTGGTCCCTGTCCGGAGTCCCAGAGCTGTGGGCACAGAGCAGGCCTCGCCCTGCCTCCCGCCACCCCCAGGCCTCCCGCGGATGGAGTCCCTTTCCTCCCCAGAGCTCAGGCTTGAGGGAGAGAGACGATCCCGCTCCCGTCTTCTCATCCGGGTCTTCTCCGCAGACTGGCAGGTGCAGAGCTGGAATCGGCCCCAGGCAGGGTCATTCCGAGTGGCGCCCTCCTGGGCCGCCTGGCTCCGCTGCCCAGGCCTCTGAGCTCCAGGCTGGGATGAAGTTGCAGGTCACACACCCCCACTCCCCCTTCCCGCCCCCCCTCCCCCCCGTCCTAGCCATATCCCTGGCGCCAGCAAAACACGGGCGGAGAGTGAAGTGTTGCTCTCTGTTCCTGTGGTTTGTGCATGGCAGAGCCCCATGGCTTCCTTAAGGAAAATGCTTAAAGCAGCAGCCGGGTGAGTTTTGCTCACTCCTGAGACCACGAGCCAGTGGCTAGAGCCGAGAGCCGTCACTGGGTCCCTGGCAGGACTGGGCAAGAGCCCGCGGATGGTCTGCCCCTCCCACGTGCCTGATCTCAAGGTTAGGTTTTCTGAGCGCGCTGGCTGCCAGAGAGAGTGGGCCTGGTCCCTAGAGGTGACAGAGAGCAGGGGGCAGCATCAGCCCTTGGCACGAAGGGTAGCTCTCAGGGGACGACCACCAGCAGCCAGACACGGTCACGTGAAGCAGAGATGAACCGATGTCCGTTGGCAGCGGGGACCCCGAGCCCCAGCGCCTGCTGGGTCCCGTCCCCCCGGTCTCTGTCCGTAGCCGCACCTGCCCGGCCGTCCACACTCTGCTCTCCGGTGGGTTCCGTAGCCAAGCACCCGCCCCAATGAGACCCGCCGCGGGCTCTCCTCCTGTTTGGAGGGCAGCCCTGGCCTCAGTGGCGTGGCTGCCTGCCGGTGGGCTGAGTCCCAGAGGTGCTGCCTCCCGCCCTGTGGCTGTGTGGACAGCATGGACAGCAGCACCTGCCGGTGCCCTGTGGGACTCTCTCCCCTCGGGTCACAGATGAGGAGGGAGCTGAGCCCGCTTATCAG
The DNA here is from genome assembly GCA_004026805.1 of Lasiurus borealis. NCBI lineage: Eukaryota > Metazoa > Chordata > Mammalia > Chiroptera > Vespertilionidae > Lasiurus > Lasiurus borealis. The sequence continues at coordinate 8,480 of PVJN01018049.1, forward strand.
GTCAGCCCTCAGCCCTGTTCCAAAGGTCTCTTGGCTCCTGGGGTTTATCACCTGGGTCCAGCCTGGGGTTGTTTTTTGTTTTTTGTTTTTATATATTTTATTGATTTTTTACAGAGAGGAAGGAAGAGAGATAGAAAGTCAGAAACATCGATGAGAGAGAGACATCGATCAGCCGCCTCCTGCACACCCCACAGTGGATATGTGCCCACAAGCAAGGTACATGCCCCCGACCGGAATCGAACCCGGGACCTTTCAGTCCGCAAGCCGACGCTCTAACCACTGAGCCAAACCGGTCCCGGCCCAGCCTGGGGTTTGGTTGTGAGTATCCACGGCAACCCCACGCAGGCTTCCAAGGATGTCAGCTGCTCAGAGTGATCCTCTTCCTAAGGTGCGGGGACCAGCCTCACCCCAGGGCTGGCCGTGAGCGAAGCTCACCCAGGGTCTGTGTATGGTGGGTCCTCTGGCTGCTCTGCCCACATCTGGCACCTGCCCCCCTAACCCCCTCCCGTCCCCAGCCTCCTCTGAAACTCCCCAAGGTGAGAACACCTCTCCCCATGCACTTCCTGCAGCTAGTGCCTCTGAATTATGCTAATTTATGCATGTTTACTTTCTCCACTAGGCCAAGAACTGGTTGAGGGTAGGGTTCATTTATTTACTCAACAGTTTAGAGGCCCTTCCCTCACAGCCCTGTGACCTTGGCACTTCCTTCCAGTCTCCAAGGTGGACAATAGGAACACTTTGCCCCCGGGATGAATGCCAACGAGAGCCCTTTGGTTATCACCTGCAGGCATCACCCGCAGGCCCTGGTTAACTGCCCTGGTGGTGAATGGCCATCTTAGATCAACACCGAGTGTTCCAGCCTCGGGGGCTGGGGGCGGAGAAAGATTGGGGCAGCTAATAGACCAGGTTCAAGTCCATGGCGATGTCCTGGCTGACCTTGGACAAGCCATTTGGCTTCTCTCTCTCTGTCTGGTGTGTTCAGTGGGGATCATGTATTTATATGATGGGGTTGATCGGGGTTTTAAGTGAAATCATATTTGTAAAATGCCCAGGGTGGCTGTTGGCACGTTGTAGATGCTCCATGGTCATTTCATTTCTCCTCCCTGCTTCCTCAGTGACTTGCTTTGGGGCCCTGGCACGCAGGCTGCCGTGGCTTCTGCCTGTGCCTGTGAATGATGCTGATTCACGTATGTGTCTTACCTTCTCAGTGACATTCTCATACGGAGATTTCCGTCAGGGATGCTCGTGTGCAGGAAAACATAGCCAGCGTGGTATTGTCGGGTCGTCTCTCGTGGCACGTGCCGCCTCTCTCAGAGACCAGGCACCGTACAGATGCTGGCGAGAGCCCAGCAGAGTGCTCTTGGTAGTGGGCTGGCCTTGGAGCTGGCTCTGCCACCTGGGCATCCCAAAGGTCATACTCTGAGGTCATACTTTGACCATGAGCAAATGGTCCCTGTCACCTGATAAACCAGCACCTTCCCTCGGCCTGTTGGCTTCTGGCTTCAGACCACAGGTGCTCATCCTTTGATGCCTTTCTTGTTGATGCAGCTTCTTTCTTAGCAATTTTCTGCTTCCCCGTCTCTCTGTGTCCCCTGGGACCTGAAGGTGCCCCTTTCTGGTAAGAATTAGGTTCATTGCAGCTGTAGCTATTTCAAGGGCCCTATGAAAATAGTCATCTTTCGATTGTTTTCTAAACAAATAACGTAGGTCTTATGGGTCTTAGTGGGTTCCTTGGGCTATTGGGTCAAGTCTAAATTATTTTGTAAATATTGGAGGACAACAGCTAAAGGAGGGATTGGCCGAACCTCCCAGAGGTGGCCCTGACTTGGGAGAAGGCAGGCGAGTGTTGTGCCTGAGAAGGAAGTCCAAAGTCAGCCGAAACCGGTTTGGCTCAGTGGATAGAGCGTCGGCCTGCGGACTGAAAGGTCCCATGTTCGATTCCGGTCAAGGGCATGTATCTTGGTTGCAGGCACATCTCCAGTGGGAGGCATGCAGGAGGCGGCTGATCGATGTCCCTTTCTCATCGGTTTCTAACTTTCTATCCTCCCTTTCTCTCTGTAAAAATCAATAAAATATATTTAAAAAAAGAAAGTCCAAAGTTAGACTCTTTTCAAAAAAGCCGGGAGAGTCGGCCCTTGGTTTTCTTCTGGGCCTGCCATGAAATGGCTCTGCCATCTGAGCACATTTTAAGGACAGTTACCTAATTAACAACAGCTGCGGTCTCTGGGGCAGTCTAGCACCTGATGTGTGTTCATTGGTTGACTGGCCATTCCTGACAGTTCCCTGCGAACAGGCGGAGGAGGAGGGCTTGTCGCTGAAGGAGGAGGGCTTGTCGCTTGTGATCATAAAGGACGCTCTCACACTGTTGTGTAATGGCGAAGTGGTTGAGAAATGGCATATGCAGTTCAGGGTTGCTTGTTTGTGTGTTATTTGATAACTTAAAATATCGGGGCCCAGTTTGCATACCATAAAAGTCACCTCTTTTAAAGTGGACAGGTTGATGATTTTTGGTAATTTTGCTGAGTTGTGCCACCATCACCGTTTGAATTCGGTTTTAGGGCCTTTGTATCCATCCCCCTCCTCCCATGAGGCCCCTCGTGCCTGTTTATAGTCCACCCCGTTCCCACTCCCCATCGAGGCAACCACGGATCCTCGTTCTGTCCCTCTCATCTGCCTAGACCGGCTGCCTTGTGCCATGTGCAGTCTTTGTGTCAGGCTTATGAGCAGGAGGTGTTGGAGGGTCCCTCAGGCTGTAGCATGGATGGGTACTTCATCCTTCTTGTGGCCGAGTAATATTCCACTGCGTGGATGTGCCGGGTTTGTTTATTCACTCAGCGCTCGGGGGTCCTGTGGGTGGGTTCCACTCTCTGGCTATCATGAGGAACGCTGCTGTGACATTCGTGTACAGGTTTTTGTGTGGACGTATGTTTTTGTTGCTCTAGGGTAGGCTCCCAGGAGACTTCTTGTGATGCCCAGAGTTCGGGGTCCCCAATAATCAACCACCAGGGAGCCTTTTTCCGATGCAAAAGCAAAGAGTCTTTATTCAAACCCAGATTTGGCTCCCAGCCTCTTTCTGGTGCAGCAGCGAGAGGAGAGAGCGAGCCCCGGAAGAACAGTGGGTTATATGGGTTGGTCATTTGGACGGGCTTAGGGAAGTGACGTGGGTTACAGAGATTGGTCACTGGGGTCAGGGTTTTTCTGTGCTTTAGCCTTATTAGGACCCTCACTGTGTTCCTGGAGCTTCATTGGTCCATTCGGGCGGTGGTCGGGGAAGTGAGGACATTGCTGGCACACCTGTGGTCACTCCCAGAAAAGGGAGGGAGTTTAGACAGGGGGTCCAGCCCTATAGGATAAGATGGAGGAGAGGTCGTTTCTGCTTTGTCCTTTTATGCTAAAGTTTCTGGAACCTTAGGCAAGTCATCTGACCTCTCCGAGCCCCAGTTTCCCTGCCATCAAGGGTGGGAGACACACATCCCACTCACCAGCACGGGCCTAGCTGCCATGCAGGTGGGTGATGGCCCCTCAAAGCACTTGGCCAATTCCATGCTGTCTTAGAAGTCTGCAGATGGCTTTTGCTAGGAATAAGGTGAGCGCCCCCAAGTCAGGGGTTCTGGTAGAATACAAAACACTTGGGAGCCAGGCAGCAAGGCAAACACATTGACTTCTATGTAGAAGGGCACACACACATGATCTGGAAGCGTGTGCACACACGTTGCCTGGAAGCGTGTGCATCCCAAGCAGGAGGGCTGCTTGGGTTTATAATCCCTTACACACCTGACCTGTTCTTTGCTCTTGATTGGAGCTCAGGCGCACAGTCTTTCCTGATTGGCTCATTCAAAGGGAGGGGTGGGCCTTTGCTGTTTCAAGATGGCAGCCCCCAGGGGAGCTGCAAGCCAGGTGGCCAACATGGCGGCTGTCTAAACTGTTCTTGGACAGGGAAGATGCTTTGTTTATTCTCACACGTCCAAGGGAAGGGGCCTGTAAAAGCCATAGGTTTTACAATAGTGGACCGAAGAGTTGAGACTTGGATAGAGGTTGGCTACCATCTTCCCGCTGGGCTGTGGGAAGGGGCAGAAAGTCCCCAGATGGAGACGTGGGAGAAAGTTCCCCCAGAGGGAAATATGCCAGGCCAGACACCTGAGTGGTATCACTGGGGGTAGATGGAGCGGTGGTGGAAAATGGGCACAGGTGGCCAGTGAGGAGGCGAGAAAGGTAGACCGGGGCCAGGGGAGGGTGGTCTTAGAAGATGAGGCTGTCGCTTGTAGGCGGCAGCGGCGGAGGTGGAGAAGGTCTGTAAGCAGAGCACTGACACATTCGGTTCCAGAGCGCGGAGACGGCTTTGAAGGACGTCTTGTAACGCCTGGAAACTTGGCATCGGGCGGCTCATTTAGAATTTATGGGAAGCTCTCTAGCTGCGGCTCTCAGGTTGGAAGCCTCCCACCCCTTGTTCCTTTGAACAGGGCAGACGGGTTTTTACGAGGGTTATTTCCTGCGGGATCACGGGCCAGATTTAGGGGTGCCTTTTTCCCCTGACACCTGCTGTTACTGGCCATAGTGAGAAGGAATAGTTCACTGATCTGTGGATCCTGCTTTGCTCTGACACTCAGGTCCCAGCTCCTGTCTCAGCAGACTCATCAGAATTTCTAGGGGGCACACGACTATTTTGAAAGTTATTCAACAGGCCTATACTTTTTTACATCAAAGAGTGTAGAAAACGAAAAGTACTTTAAAAAATAAACACGGAGGCTGAGGCACAGAAGATAGGCCGAGGAATAACTGGGGAGGGGAAACTGGAGGTCGGGTTCTAAAAAGTGGAAAAACAACATTCTAATCAATCCTGTATAATAAAAGGCTAATCTGCAAATTGTCCCCTGGACTGGGAATTGCACTGAGAGTTCAACCTGGAGATCCACCAGGGAGCCGGGGCCAGCCGGCCAACTGCCCACAGTCCCTCCCCTCAGCTGGCCTGGTCCAATCAGCCTCAATTGGGGTGGGCCCGCTGGACCCCACCTGTGCATGAATTCGTGCACCCGGCCTCTAGTATAAAATAACCTATAAGTAAAGTCAGTGCTGCTGAGTTGCGGGGATCAATCAAGAAAGCACATTAAATTCCAGGGCCGTTGGGGACTCCATAAATGATGTCTGCTGCCCTATTAGGAGGCCCTTCTGATGTTGAAGTTCACGATTTGGTAGCTGTGTGGTGTTGGGTGAGTTGTTCAACCTCTCTGGGCCTTTGGTGACTGCTGTGGTCCGTTTCCATGATCTGCCCCCCCGCCAGCTGGCTGGAGGGCTCTGTATATCTTATTGCACTGGGCAGAGCATGGCAGCCCTACAGCTTGAAAATTAACTGTTGTCGGCGGCCTAGGAGTCTTCGCTTCAAGATTTCTCAGGACCTCGAACTGATGAACTTTTTACAGCAATTTGAGCTGGACTCCACCTCCATCACGTTCAATTCCGATTTATTTTTTATTTTTATTTTCTATATGAAACTAAAAAGTTTTTTTAAATATTTTTAATTAATGTATTACGTGTGTACATACCTTCCCATTGCCCCCTCCCCCCCCCAACCCCCTCCCATGCATGCCCTAACCGCCCAGTGTCTGGCGTCCATTGGTTATGCTTACACGCTCATTTTCTGGTCTAAACCAACCCTTACACGTTCTCCTGGCCTTTTCCGACAAATCAGCTCTGAGGGAGGTGAGGGGAAGGAACGTGCCTGAGGCGGGGCCATCCCTCAGCGAGGGCGAGGGTGAGGGTGCCCGCTGTGAAGCACTGGGTCGGGAGAGGCTGCGTAGGGGAGAGGGGGGGGAAGGGGAGCCCCCTCTCCTGGCTGCCAGGGCTCTGTGTTGCTTGGGTTTCAGATTTGGAACCAGATTTTAGGTCACCTTCTTACCGCTAGAAAATCATTCCAGCGGGTCGGGTTTCTCTGAGCACCTGCCCCGAGATGATCTGTACTCGGGTTTAATAAAATATTTAGAGACCGATTGCATTTCACTGGCTCCTGAGGTTGGCAGGCGGTACAGTCCCCAGATGCCTCTCTGGGGCTGTCACAAAGCCGAACTCTCTAGCATCCTTGTTAAGAAGAGTTAACTAAGAAGTTATTATTTAGCCCGAACGTGGCAGGTTCCCCAAAAGTTCATACTTTGGCCCTAAATCCGTTTGCAATCACTCCACCGGATAAAACCCATGCTACCTTCTTGGTGTTTGTCGAGCTGCAAACCATAGATTTAAAATAAAACAACCCTGAGATTTTTCCAGCAGACGAAAGTCTTCTGTCTTCACACCCTCCCAAAGTGGCCTGCATGCAGCCTCTTATGAGCCCAATAAATTATACAGGTTGTGAAATATTGCTGTGTGTGTGTGCGCGCGCGTGCATGCGCGCTACCAATTCAAGGATTATGTGCCTGACATTTCATAAATGCCAATATTCACAACATCAGAGTCTGGATTTAGGAAAAGTTTGTTGATCAAGAAGGCTCCAGCTGGAGAAGATGGGAGGGAGTTGCCTTAAAGCGTCCGCAAATCCATCTTAAGAGAGCCCAGAATTCAGGCTTCTTTTATGTCACGGGAAGGGAGAACGGACAGGGCAAGAGTGTGTGACACGTAGGCACCAGCAGGGACCCAGGGAAGAGTGTGAACTTTGTAAATCTCCTAGTTCCCTGGTCCCTTGACCCCTGCCGATCTGTGTCTGGTCTTGAGGCTCCTGCAAATCTTTGCAGAAAGCTCAGCCTCCAGCAGAATTCCTCTGTAATTAGCACATCCATAGCCGGAGCTACTTCCCTGAAGGCGCTGGGAGAAATGCAGGCTAGAATTAAGACAGAGTCAGATAGAGAGAGCATTTCCCTCTGTCACATGTGCCTCCTTAATAGTAGAGGTCCTTTGGGCGTGGATTAGAAACCTCTGTCACGCTAGTTTTCATGGTATGGAATCTGGTTGCAAAGCCTTAGAATTTAGACCATTTGGAGGGGGCAGGGGGAGGGGGCTGTGCTATCATGACATTACCAGCTAAGACTGTTGTTTAATGACTGTACCCATAGCTGCTTTCTGAAGCGTCCCTCTCTGTCTCTGGGGCTGGGTCTCTATGGTTTGTGATCCCCGTTGGTCTTGGTGATGACTTTGGTGGCTGTGCTGCTGACCCATTTTAGTTTGCTCAGTTTGTAACATGAGGCCAGATCCCTGTCCACCTGGTGCCTCTTCCCCGGCACCATCTCTAAATATGTCACACACAGCCAAAACCGGTTTGGCTTAGTGGAAAGGTCCCAGGTTCGATTCCCGTCAAGGGCATGTACCTTGGTTTCGGGCACATCCTCAGTAGGGGGCGTGCAAGAGGCAGCTGATTGATGTCTCTCTCTCATCGATGTTTCTAACTCTCTATTCCTCTCCCTTCCTCTCTGTAAAAAAATCAATAATATATATATTTTTAATAAATAAATAAATAAATAAAATATGTCACACACAATATCAAGGTCTTGCAGAAATTTGAGGTCAAACCCCCGCCCCCTTCACCTCCTCAGAACTTCTGGTTCTTCCCTGGAACTAGGAAATGAAACCGGGTGGTGCTGGTGCCTACGTGTCACACACTCTTGCTGTGTGGGTTGAACTTGGCAAAAACCCACGTCCCTTTGTGTCTGATGCACAGGCACAGTTTTGAAACTGCTTTTTTCGATGGGTTACTGGTCGTTTCATGGTCATTTGTTTTCTTGTTAAAAATTAAACTTATTGGGGTAACGTTGGTTGATAACATGATATGAATTTGGGGTGTACAGCTTTACGACACAGTATCTGTATATTCCATTAGATGCTCACCACCGGAAGTCCAGTTTCCCGTCACCGTGTGTTTGACCCCCTTTCCCTTCTTCATCCTCCCCTCACCCCCTTTCCCTTCTGGTAGCCACCATTCTGTTGTCTGTATCTGTGAGTTTGTTTTATTTGTTCCTCTGTGGCTTTTGGTTTTATATCTCACGTAAGAGTGAAATGGTTCTTGTCTTTTTCTGCCTGACTTGGAGTGATGCTCTGAAGACGCACCCATGTTGTCACCAATGGCAGCATTTCACCTTTTTCGTGGCTGAGTAGTATTCCCCTGTATCTATGTACCGCGGCTTCTTTATCCAATCATCCGTTGAAGGACATTGAGTTTTCTTCCCTGTCTTGGCTACCGTAAATAATGAACAGAGGGTACCGATATCTTTATAGATAACTGTTATCCGATTTTTCAGGCAGATACTCAGAAGAGGGATTGCTAAAGTCATATGGCAGCGATAGTCTTAATTTTTTAAGGAACCTGTGTTTTTGTAGTGGCTGCACCTGTTTCCATTCCCACCCGGGTTCCCTTTGCTCTACATCCTCACCAGCACCTGTTATTTTTGTCTGATCTTTGTCATTTTTGTTTCTTGTAGTTTTATGTGCTGAAAGAGTTGGCCAGATGACTAAGACATACAATGACATTGATGCTGTCACTCGGCTTCTTGAGGAGGTAAGTGTTTCGGGGGGGAAGGGACAGGGTCACTTGTAATTGACCGATTATAATTTATATTGATGAAAGCATGCATTATTGTAACTCTCCTTGTAGAATCTCCGAAATGGGGCCTTCTCAGGGGACCACATAGTGGCTTTTATTTTATTTTATTTTATTTTATTTTATTTTTTGTCTCGATAGCTTTCTAGTTCTTTGTGGCTGTACATTACTTAAGGCATTTTAGGTTTTATAATGAATGTGCTAGTATTAATGATACAGAATTGGGTAAGCATAGGAATACGTGCTTAGAACACCCAGTTTCAGAGTTTTAAAAACCCTTAAACTATGTCCCCACAATATGTTTTCAGCGTATCCAACAAATATCAGAAAAGATAGATCATTACCCATATCTTTGTGGCGTATTCTTTTGTACTAACCTCGGGTTAAGGGAGTATTATTAGGTGGTGTCACGTGGAGATAACCAAAATGAGCCCAGCAGGAAGAGCTTAGGAAACTTGCATAAGTTCACACGAGCTGCTGTTAGTTTCTTCTCTGCACTCTGTTGGCATCTGAGAATTGTGGAGCTGTGGAGGGGGGACAGGGGAGTATAATGTGTGTATTCCCATGCCCAGAACAGGCCAAAACATGGTCGGTGCTTAGGATGTAGTTGTTGAGTAAGTGCTCATCTTTAAATATTATCATCCCTTTCCCCAACCCCCACATCAGGCCTTTAAGGCATCTTTAATTGCTTTTTTTTTTTTTTTGTAAATACATTTTATTGATTTTTTACAGAGAGGAAGGGAAAGGGAGAGAGAGTTAGAAACATCGATGAGAGAAACATCAATCAGCTGCCTCCTGCACACCCCCTACTGGAGATGTGCCTGCAACCAAGGTACGTGCCCTTGACCGGAATCGAACCTGAGACCTTTCAGTCCGCAGGCCGATACTCCATCCGCTGAGCCAACCGGGTTTCGGCTTAACGCACCTTTAGACCCTTGTTTCTGCTCTGGAATGGAGAATGAGTTGGGGTCAGGTGACCGCTCACAGCCCGTCTCCGGGAAAAGAATGGAAGGGTGTGGGAGGCACAGAAATCTTTGTTGTCATTTTCAGCCACCAGCAGGACAAGGTTGAGACATGAGAGCAAGCAGCAGTAGTGAGAACCAGAGTGGTTTATTTTCTTTTTTGGGGGGGGGGCGGCATCTTTTTACCCCAGTTTTGGTCTCCCCTTGCCTGTGTTTTTCCCTTCTGCACATCCAGCATCGCCTATCTGCTCTGAGGGTCTGAGATGGATTCCCTGTGAGGTTCAGGGTTCTGCGTATATAGTATGTAGTATGCAGTTTTGGGGGACATGGTTCGTTGAATGTCACTGGGACATTTTATTTTAAAACCATCAGCCGAGCGATGTGTGTTCAGGGGGTGGCTTCTGCCCACATGCTTGGCTCTGGCGGAGTTTGAGCTGGCAGGGCTGGGGCCTCCCTCAGCGACATCCTACCCCCTCTGACCGGTGAGGCTCTCTTCCCGGGGAGCCTGGGGCTCCCGCCCTTTCTGCAGATGCTCGCTCCCTTCCCCCCGCGAATCTCCTAACCGCGTGTCAGCGCCTGGAGAGCACGCTGCTGTCTGGTGCAGTCACCCAGTTCCTGAAGAGAAGGCGCTCTGTTGGCATCCGAGAATTGACGACACAGAATCTGTGTGTTCAGATGCCTAGGAAATAGAAGTTGGTCCTCCGCTTACTTATGTCAAAAGAGGTTGTCGCTCCTAATCTTTCTGTGGGCAGTGCCCCTGATATAGGTTCTGGATGGTTAAGGGAGGGGAGCCGTGTTTCAGGTGGCTGTGTCGTGCCACCTCGGTCTCATCGGTGGTGGCTCTCGGCCGTGCGGACGTGTGTGTGTGGGTGTGTCGTGTCTCTGCTGTCCTCCCCCTGGTCCCGATAAGCATCACAGCTGAGTCGCTGCCCCAGGCATGTGACCCTTGTACTGTACGTGCTGGGCTTGGCTTCGGCTCCGTTCCCTCCCGCCGTGATCCTCTGCTGCGGTGTGCATGCCTGCCGCATGCAGATGGGGCGCTGGGAAGGTGGAGGGGAGGAGGAGGAGGGCGCACAGGGCCTGAAGGCACGGCCAGTGCGGAGCCAGATTCGCCGCTCGCCCCGGCTTGCCTTGCTGCTGTTCGGAACTTACCTCTGGGCAAAGCTTGCTCCCTCCCCAGAGGGTTATTGCCAGGGCTCCTGAGTCACCTTTTCAGCCTGAAATTGGTGAATGAGATGAGTTAGCTGCCTGGTGTGTGTGTGTGTGTGTGTGTGTGTGTGTGTGTGTGTTTGACGGGGTGGGGGGCGGGGGGGAGGAGGGAGCTCTGGCAGAGTGCTCTCCAGCTCCAGGGTTGTGTTCATTGGTTCATGGGGCGGAGACACAAGTCCCGGTGTTTTTAAACAAAGCCGGCCTGGGAAGAGGGAGCGAGCAGTGAGAGCGAGTCCACCCGCTCCCTTTCCCGGAGGACTAAGAGAACCCCTTCTTTCATAGCTGAGTTCCCAGGGCCCATGTTACTTAGCTGTCGTCTTGTCTTCACTCCGTATCTGAATCCGGTGCTCATTTGCTAGCTGCTTCCCTGGATTCAGAGGTAAACCTTGTTGGCTGGTGGTAAGACATGGGAGATTTCTTCATTCTTATAATCTTCCAGGAGACACCCAGCCAGCCTGCCACCTTAGTCAAGAGAAGCCAGAGACAGGACATACAGTAATTTTTTGTTGTTGTATTCATTTCATCCATTACTATTTTTACTATAGTGTCTTGCCCTCTCCTCTCCCTCCTCTCCTCCCCTCCTCCCAGCAGAGTTGTCTTTATGTTCCTATAGGGATCAGGTTTCTGGTGCAGAGGAGGGGAGAGCTCAGGTCAGTGGGGCAGGGCTGGGTGGGGGCAGGGATGTGAGGAGGAGGGCAAGGGGTGTGGTTGCTGAGCTCCCGCCCACCTGCTCTGCTTCCCCTTCCTGTTTCCTGGTCCTCCCCATGCCCAAGCCCTGCCTTCCCCCCCCCCCCCCCGTCTGTCTTCCTTGTTACCAGTTCTGCGTGACTTGTTGGCAGTGGGTGTGAGTGCAGAATGGGGCTGAGGCTTAGCCGATGCCAGTGCTCGCTGGAACTCCTCAGCTCGGAGGTGCGGGGCAGGAACCAACTTCCCTCCACCCTCAGGGTCCTTCTGGCTGGCCTATAACCAAATAGGCGTGAGACCGACCAGCAAGAGAAAATAACCGAAGCCAATACCGACATACGTATGGGAACCACACATACACAAAAGAGTCCGAGACCCCACATGCAGGAGAGGATCGGAGACAGAAAGGGACCGTGGACATATGGCATCCTGAGCTAGGATGAGGCAGGGGGCCTTGGTGCTTCAAAGGTTCATGGTAGCCGAAACCGGTTTGGCTCAGTGGATAGAGCGTCGGCCTGGGGACTGAAAGGTCCCAGGTTCGATTCCGGTCAAGGGCATGTATCTTGGTTGCAGGCACATCTCCAGTGGGGGGTGTGCAGGAGGCAGCAGATGGATGCTTCTCTCTCATCGATGTTTCTAGCTCTCTATCCTTCTCCCTTCCTCTCTGTAAAACAATCAATAAAATATATTTACCAAAAAAAAGGGGGGGGGGGCGTTCATGGTAGGAAGAGAAGAAGAGCAAATGCCTAGGAAATAGAAGTTTGTCCTGCACTTAGTTACGTATGTCAAAAGAGGTTATGGCTCCTAATCTCCTACTGCGGGCAGTGCCCCTAATGTAAGTTCTAGATAGTGGAGGGAGGGGCAGGAGTTGCCTTTAGCACAAAACAATCTGCCTACTGTAAAGGCACGTCTTGGGGTGACTCGTTCTGAGCCCCTGTGGTGGCATGATGGAGATGCAGAACAGGGAGGCAGGGAGCCGATGGGCCTTAAGGACCTGTCGGGTACGAGTCTGAGGACTTGCTCTGGTAGTGAAATCGAGTGGACTTGAGTGAACTTGGCGGAGACCACCTGCCAAAGGGAAATGGACTTTGGGCTGCAGTGTTAGCTGAGTGTTAGCCGGCGGAAACCGCTTGGGCTACAGCCTCTAGACAGGCAGGTGGGTAGGTGTGCAAGGCCCCTCCCACAATCCCTTTGGGTCCTTTCCTCCAGGTACCACACAGGCACCACTTTTATGCCATGTCCCTCTATTTTGAAAGTATTTTAGAAAAATAGAGCCTCGTCCATCCAGGGTGGCTCAGTGGTGGTTGAGCATCAACCTAGGACTCAGGAGGTCATGGTCCGATACCCGGGTTTTTCCGCTCCATCCCCAGCAGATGGGCAGAAGGCAGCCGATCAATGATTCTCGCGCATCATTGATGTTTCTATCTCCCTCTCCCTCTCTCTCTCCCTTCCTCTCTGAAATGAAAAATATATATAAGACAAAGCCCAAGTAACGTTCCAGGAAGTAAAAGAAACACGTCGCTGTATTTCAGGGTATCCGGAAACATTTTTTGTGTCATAGGAGGCAAATACAAGGCACGGGGTCAATTCCAGCTTCACGTGTGCCGACGAGGCTGCCTTCCGGTGTCTATAACATGGCTCTCCCATACCCTATTTCCCCAAAAATAAGACAGTGTCTGATATTAATTTTTGCTCCCAAAGATTCACTAGGTCTTATTTTTAGGGGATGTCTTATTTTTCCATGAAGAAGAATACGGTACACATTTATTGTTGAACAAAAAAAAAAAAACAAAAAAAAGAAAGAAAATGTATTACCTGTCTACAGTACGGTAGTCGTCATCACAAACCAACTCACTGATGGGCCGCAGCGCAGCTGGAGCTGTTCAGGCAGGGCGAGGTCTCTTTAAATCAGGAGTCAGACGCCTGACGGTAGCTTCAGGGGGCTTTATATTCCAGGGAGGCCTTATGTTCAGGGGAGGCCTTATTATTGGGGAGGTCTTATTTTCTGGGGGATGCCTTATATGACAGCGAGAGGCAGAACTGGAAGTAGGTCTTATTTTCGGGGGATGTCTTACTTTTGGGGAAACCAGGTAGAAACACTTGGGAATCTCTGTGTTTGTTCACCCAGAAGCCGGTCCCTGGGTGTTTCCAGGTGCTGGGGCAGTGCAGGCAGCCCCGCCCTCAGGTCTCCCGGAGGATAAAGAGATGGTTATCCGGGGACTCCATGCTCCACGCACACCAAAAGCAGTTGCAGAGAACTGTTTGGGAAGCAGGTTTTTCCTGTTGGAACCGGGGCTTGTTTTCATCGGATGTCAAGGTTTCCTTCAGGCCCCGTGCCTGCATGGCTCCTGCAGGTTACGTGGGCAGCACGTACGCCTCTTTGACGTTTGGGTGTCCGATGCCGGTGCACGGAGGGTGAATCATTAATCCCTCGGTCACTCCTACATGCCCTTGTTTCCCTCCATTGGCACTGGGCTCCGCGGGCGCCTGCAGGAAGCCTGAGAGTGTTGTGTGTGTGTGTGTGTTTAAATCTCTGCTCGCCCCCTCCTTTCTTTCCGCAGAAAGAGCGGGATCTAGAATTGGCTGCTCGGATTGGCCAGTCGTTGTTGAAGAAGAACAAGACCCTCACCGAGAGGAATGAGCTGCTGGAGGAGCAGGTGGAGCACATCCGGGAGGAGGTGAGGAGCTGGAGCCGCGGGGCCACAGGCGAGGTCCGGGTGAGGGGAAGGGTCCCCTTCGGACAGGCCCCCGAGGGCTCGCCCCAGCCCTGAGCCCAGAGCTGCCTGCTCTTGAGTGGCCGCCTGGACAGAGAACGCTGCATTCCCGCAGCTCCTGTGCCTCCTGCCCACAGGGGGGCCTCCTCTCCCATGTGGTAAGATGACCCAGGTCTCCGGGCATTGGCCCAGCCACTGACTTGCTAAGCTATCTTGTGCCCCCTAGACATCATTCTAGAAACTTCTAGTCCCCGCTCACCTCTTCTCCATATCCAAGTAAAAATGGTAAATTGAGGCAGAGGGATTTTGGTTTTTTTGCCAAAGAATAACTCATGTATTCTTGTCAAAGAGGATGAAACTGAACTGTTGGTTTTCTTTGAATAGAACAAAATCATTCACAGGCCTTCACTTTTAAGGAGGATCAATGATTTAAAAATATATATATTTTATTGATTTCTTACAGAGAGGAAGGGAGAGGGATAGAGAGTTAGAAACATCGATGAGAGAGAGAGACATCGATCAGCTGCCTCCTGCACGCCCTCTACTGGGGATGTGCCTGCAACCAAGGTACATGCCTTTGACCGGAATCGAACCTGGGACCCTTGAGTCTGCAGGCTGATGGTCTATCCCACTGAGCCACACCGGTTTCAGCAGGATCAGTGATTTTTAAAATATTTTCTTTATTGATATCAGAGAGGAAGGGAGAAGGAGAGACAGAAACATCAGTGATGAGGGAGAATCATTGATGGGCTGCCTCCTGCACGCCCCCTACTGGGGATCGAGCTCACAACCTGGGCATGTGCTCTGTCCTGGAATCAAGCCGTGACCTTCTGGTTCAGGTTGACGCTCAACCACTGAGCCACTCAGGCCGGGCTAAGGAGGCATGTTTAAAAGCTGTCACTGAGCAGCAGGTGGGGACACGGTCCTGAGGGGGGTGTGAATCACGGACCCTGGCTCTGTTTGTGCAGGTGTCTCAGCTCCGGCACGAGCTGTCCATGAAGGATGAGCTCCTCCAGTTCTACACCAGCGCCGCGGAGGAGAGCGAGCCCGAGTCCGTGTGCTCAACCCCGTAAGTCCCTGGGGTCCGGGGTCCCAGCACGGGCTGGCTGGCTGCCCTCCATGTCCTTGGAGCTCAGGGCAGGTCGGTCACCTTCTCCGGCAGCGCAGGCCGGCCGCGCGGCCTCCTCCAACCAGGCTCCTCCCAGTGCCTGGCACAGACCGTTTCACCGTTTTGGTGGGACGTGGAAGGACAGGTTTTTTGCTTTCCTCTTACTGGGTCTTCTTGTTCACTTGTCAGTGGAGACTGGCATGGCCTGGCCTGTTAGTAGGTGACAGAGTGGGCTCTGCTGTTAGGGTTCTGAAGCCTGAGGGGCTGAGGGGGGACCTTGGGTACAGGAGGTGTTGGGGCTTCTCTGGGAGCCCGCAGAGCCTCACGTTAGTGGCACGGACTCAAAAGCCTGGTGGTCAGAGTTCCCTTCTCGACTCCTGTGGCTTCTTAGCTGTGTGCTCCTGGCTTAGTGACTTAACCTCTCTGTGCATGTTTCCTAATTTGTCAAGTGGGAGTAATAAGAATAGCACTGAGTTCATAGGGGTTGTGAGCATTAAATGAGCTTAAAATGCATTTAAAACGGCGGTTGGCACCCAGAAGCGCATTATGCGTGTTAAACTCCCGGGCATTCAGAATTGTGTGGCTTCAGAGAGAGCCGGTTTCCCCGAATTCTGAGGTCACGTGACAGCTGCAAATGGCGGACAAGGGTTGGTCGGGTTGTAAGTCTGAAGCGGGAGCGAGCCTGTGTGTCCTGGGGGTGCGGGAGCAGCCGGATGGGCCATTGTCCGACGCCCCTGCAGAGGGGCCATGCGCCTCCCTGTGGTGCCCCAGGCGGCGGGGGGAGTGTGTCTCTCCCTGGCACGTGACCTTCTTACCGCTCCCCAGGCTGAAGAGGAATGAGTCGTCGTCCTCGGTGCAGAATTACTTCCATCTGGATTCCCTTCAGAAGAAGCTGAAGGACCTGGAGGAGGAGAACGTGGTCCTGCGATCCGAGGTGACGTGCGCCCCCTGCTCTTGTCCTGCCCGCCTTATGTGCCCTTCTCGAAGGTTCTCTGTAAGAACACCGGAGCCTTGGCTCAGTCAGGGGCTGGCTGTTGCCTCCGGGGCTGGTGCGGGCCCACTGGTGAATTATGCAGCACGTGGAGGGGCAAGGTGGCAGCCCATCCCTCTTCTCAGGTAGAAGGGGGTCTTTCCATGGTGTTCTCCAGCTCTACGGGCATGACACGGAGATCTAGGGTGAGGGCCTCATTCTCATGTCCCCGAAGGTGACAGGAAACAGTATTTCTTTATTTTCTAAAATATATTTTATTGATATTTTACAGAGAGGAAGGGAGAGGGATAGAGAGTTAGAAACATCGATGAGAGAGAGACATTGATCAGCCGCCTCCTGCACGCCCCCTACTGGAGATGTGCCCCCAACCAAGATACATGCCCTTGACCGGAATCGAGCCTGGGACCTTTCAGTCCACAGGCCGACGCTCTATCCACTGAGCCAAACCGGATTCAGCAAAACATTATTTCTTACTGATTTTTTTAGACAGAGAGGAAGGGAGAGGGAGAGAGAGAAACACCGATGTGAGAGCGAAACATTGATTGGCTGCCTCCTGCACACCCCCTGCCAGGGATTGAGCCCAAAACCTCCTGGGCTGGTGCCCTGAACGGGAAGGGAACCGGCAACCTTTCAGTATATGAGACCGTGCCCAACCGGCTGACCCACGCTGGCCAGAGCTGCATTGCTTTTTCAGTCTTTACCACAAGGCTTGGAGCTGGTGACTCCGTCGCATTTCCATTGGGAATGAGACCCAGGCTGCCAGGAGTTTTGATGTCCCAAGGCCGTGCATGCTGGTGGATGACAAAGCCAGGATGTACAAGTCTCCGTGACTCCAGACCCCACACCGTTCCCCATCACCCCCTGCCTCTAGCTAGAAACACCGCAAATTTAGTATTTGTTTGTCTTAAGTATCAGTGCGTTTTTGCTCTCTAGCCAGAGGTGTGGTGCAGCCTGTTTATCAGGCCCTTGTTTGTCCAATTGGGGCTGATTCCCACCTGAACTGGCTCCTTTCCCCTGCACCCCCAAAGCTTGTCCAATAGGACAGACCACGGTCACCTTGTGGTTGTCCACACGTTGGAAACAACCTCACGTCTGGGCTGACCGGGACACGGAGGCATGAGGAAAGGGTCACACTGTCTCAGGACTCACCTCTGCCAGCCCCTTGTTTATGGAGCGGGTGTCTGAACGCTCTCTGCCAGCCCGTGGTCCAGCCAACACTAGCCCAGTGTTCCCCATTCTGCATCCGGTGCTCCCCTCCCAGTGTGTCTGCTCCAGGTAGACACTCTAGTCCTGGGCACACAGCAATGGCCCCTCCGTCTAAGTCAGTGGTTCTCCACCTTCCTAAGGCCGCGACCCTTGCATACAGCTCCTCATGTGGTGGTGACCCCAACCATGAAATTTTGCTACTGTGATGCATCATGATGTCAATATCTGCATTTTCCGATGGTCTTAGGCGACCCCTGTGAAAGGGTTGTTCGACCTCCAAAGGGGTCGAGACCCACAGGTTGAGAACCACTGGTCTAAGTCTTTACCTCATTTGTTCCCAGCCAGAGTCCGCTGCCTCCCCCACCCTCTCCCACCCTTGGCTTTCAGGAGGGTAGTGTCTCTGGGGTCAGGCCCTTCTGTCTAACTGGGGTGTTCAGATCTCTCGCCCCCCACCTTGTTAGCCAGGAGCAAGCTATCCAGAGTCCTGGGATGGCTCCGGGGCCTCTGGATTTTAATGCTGCCATCTTGTACCTTGTTTTCGCTCCGCTGAATGCAAGAGGTTTAGCTCCAACTTGGAACCTCATAGGACGGTCCCCGGCACATTGCAGGAGAGTGTGCTAGCCGGTGGCTGTCCTGAGGATGCCCGGGGCAGGCAGAGCTGGGTCCTAGGCACTTTTTGAGCCACAAAGGGGTTCAGACTGTGAGCCGGGACAGACACACACGAATAGACAGACAGACTGAGCTTTAGTGAAGCAGAACAGGAGGTACCGTTCTTGTGCCCGTGGCTTTGAGGGGCGCCCCCTGGCGGTGCACTTTCCAGCTTTGAGACTCTGAGCTGCACTCACTGAGGAGGGGATTCAGATGGACTTTCAGTGTTTGGGGGTGCAGCAGGTGACAAACAGGTGGGGAAAGGCCGAAGGGTGACTTTCCAGACCCCGGTGAGCCCTGGCTCCGTGGCCCGGCCTCGCCTGCCCCTGCGGTGCAGGGGTGAATACGGAGCCTCTCACTGGGCCTTGTCCACACACAGGCCTGCCAGCTGAAGACCGAGACCATCACCTACGAGGAGAAGGAGCAGCAGCTGGTCAACGACTGCGTGAAGGAGCTGAGTATGTCCCGGGCCCTCGCCCCCCTCCCGTCCCCTCTTCTTTCTTCCTGCACCTGCCCTAGCGCTCAGGTTCACATCCCCTGAGCCTGCTGGGGCTCAGTAACATTTTCCTTAAAACTAGAGGTCCCCCCAGGTCTTTTGGAGGGCACCCCTGACCCCTCCTTAGGAGAAATTGGGGGCTAAGTCGTCAGTCATACGTTGTCTCAATTCCTCACTGGTATTTCATTTTACTTTTGTTTTCTACCGGAATGTGGGGGTTATTTTACGGCTCCGTAAGGGATAGCTTCAGAGCCGTGTGTTGAAGACAGGGAAAAACTGCTTTCTCGTTATATCTGGTGAGCGGTGAGGAGAGAGCTCTTGTCACCCTCTCCGTTAGAAGTTAAGATTAGACAGCGCGGTAGGCAGAATATTCTGAGTTTCGGCAGCACGCCAAGTAAATGAGACACACCCTGTGTTCACACCTGGTCAAATGAGTTATGGCTCTGAATGCGGGTGGGAAACACCCGAGGGACTTATTTCCTTTCCGGAGCAGGTGGGCAGGAGTTCCTGGCAACATACGGACTTGCTCATGGGCAGAGAGTGGGTTTTGGCCAGACGCACCTGGGTGGGAGGGGGGGGTGGCACCTCCTGGCTGGCTCCGGAGCCACCTCATCTTCTCTGGGGAGGCAGCCTGGGTCCGCGGCCGGGTCTCACCATGAGCCGGGAGCCACGGCTGGGAGCCAGGTCCCTCCTCATGGCAGAAGCAGCCGGGAGAGCCGCTCTTGCTTTGCTGCACCGTCGAGCGTAACGGGCACTCCAAATCCCTCCTTCTTATGTTCTCTGGGCTCCCCATCGCCCCCACCCCACACCCGTCTCAGAATAGAGGTGTTTTCCCAGTACGAACCCCCAAAAAACCATTCTCTCTTGGTGTGCACATGAGGTTTTCTTTTTCTTTTTAAAAAAAAAAATATTTTATTGATTTTTTTACAGAGAGAAAGGGAGAGGGATAGAGAATTAGAAACATCGATGAAAGAGAGAGACATCCATCAGCCGCCTCCTGCACACCCGCCACCAAGGATGTGCCCGCAACCGAGGCACGTGCCCTTGACAGGAATCAAACCCGGGACTCTTGAGTCCACAGGCCAATGCTCTGTCCACCGAGCCACACCAGTCAGGGCGCACGCGGGGTTTCCTGACGCCACCTTGCGATGGTTGTTTTTCCCGTCCAAGGGGACGCCAACGTGCAGATCGCCAGCATCTCGGAGGAGCTGGCCAAGAAGACGGAAGACGCTGCCCGCCAGCAGGAGGAGATCACGCACCTGCTGTCGCAGATCGTCGACCTGCAGAAGAAGGCCAAAGCGGTAAGCCGCTCTTCCTGGACGCCGAGGGGCCGCGCCGGGATCGAGGGGGGCACCTGACCCGGGAGACAGTGCCCTTCCTTCGCTTCATTATCTTTGGGGTGGTGGCTGCCTCCTGGAGGAAGAGCTTAGCGGCTCCAGCACTCTATCCTCGCCACCACTTCCCCCTCAGAATGTCCTCAGATTTATGGGCTTCACTACGAACGCTGCTGTAGGCCAGGCGTCTGGGAACAGAATCCTCTAGTCCAGGCATTGTTTTTACTGCATTAAAGGGACGTGGCATAAGGAAGGTTGAGAACCACAGCTTTAGGTGGAAGAGGAAGCGGCCAGGAGACAGTCTAGTTTCCCCTGTTTGGCCTTTGCTGGAAGCGTGGGGGGGAATGCTTGCAGAGATCAGCCGTCTGTGGAGGTTTGGGTGGGTGGGTGGGTGTGGGATGGGCCACAGAGAATGAGCACGGAGGCAGGGAAGACTGCCTTCACAGTGAGAACAGGCGATATGTCCTCTGGGGTAAGAGGAGGCCCCTGGGGACGGGCCCAGGGCCCTCAGGGATGGGGTCGCCGGGGGAGCAGCCTGCGGGAGCGGGAGGAGCTGACCGCCCGTGCGTTTCAGTGCGCCGTGGAGAATGAAGAGCTGGTGCAGCACCTGGGGGCCGCCAAGGATGCTCAGCGGCAGCTCACGGCCGAGGTAAGGGCTCCCCCTCATCTCATCAGCCACCCCCTCCCCCCCATGCCAGGTCGGGGGCCCTCAGCCTCTCCCTGATGAGATGGGGGTTGTGTTTCCCTCAACCATCATTTTTATATTGAATGGAAGGTGGATTTTACTCCTAAGCTCATTCCCGCTGGTGCACTTACTGGGAGGCTGGGCTCTCTCCCTGCTTGGGGCCAAGGGTGCCCGGCCGCTTGGTAAACAGTCCAGCAAGAGACGCCCCAGAGCACACCCGCGAAGGGAGGCCCTTCCGAGACCCTGGAGGCCAGGGGGTCACAGTGCGCTCTCCCCTTCGGGTCTGGCGGTTCCTAATCTCAGTTGCCCCCGGTTAGAGTTTTAGGAGGTCTGGGAGTCGGTAAGCACGTCCCGCATGAGAGAAAAGCAGAAACGTAAGGAGGGCAACGTGTCTCTCTGGCTGAGAGAAAGGGAGAGGGATAGAGAATTAGAAACATGGATGAGAGAGAGACATCAGGTGCCCGGCGCTCACGAGATGCCTCCCCCGCCCCCTGCAGCTGCGCGAACTGGAGGACAAGTACGCCGAGTGCATGGAGATGCTCCACGAGGCGCAGGAGGAGCTCAAGAACCTCCGGAACAAGACGGTGCCCAACACCACGTCCCGGCGCTACCACTCGCTGGGCCTGTTCCCCATGGTGCGTGCTGCTGCAGCTGTTGCTGCTGTGGGGGACACCCCGTTTCCTCCCACCCAGAGGCGGGCTGGGGTGGAATCTGTGGGGGACGGGGGGCTCTCATTTTGCAACGTGGATGGGGTTCAAGCTGTGGGCTCCTGAGCCCAGCCGGCGGCCTCTTAGCCAAGCGAGACAGACGGGCTCTTCATTTTCCATCCCTCTCGCTCTCATCTTTTCTCGGCCTGCTTTGACGAGCGAGATTTTGGTAGGAACTAGATGGAGAGGAACCTCAGCTACTGGGAAGATGTTATTTGACGAGCGAGATTTTGGTAGGAACTAGATGGAGAGGAACCTCAGCTACTGGGAAGATGTTATTTGCACGTCATTTTTTTCTGATCTTATGAAAGTCTGTGCTGCTTCGGCTTCGCCAGGGCATCCCAGAATTCCCGAGTTGCTGGCGCGGTGCTGCTGGCTCTTTGTCGGCTGGTTCATCGTTATGCTGGCGGCATCCGTGTCTGTGATCTGAAGAGATCTTTCTCTGGATGAGTGGAGGGCATTTTTACCGTATTTTCTGCCGAATAAGACAACTTGTTTAAAATATTTTTTTAAATGTATTTTATTGATTTTTTACAGAGAGAAAGGGAGAGGGATAGAGAGTTAGAAACATTGATGGGAGAGAGACATCGATCAGCTGCCTCCTGCACAACCCCCACTGGGCATGTGCCCGAAACCAACGTATGTGCCCTTGACCGGAATCGAACCCGGGACCCCTCAGTCTGCAGGCCGACGCTCTATCCGCTGAGCCAAACTGGTTTCGGCATAAGACGACTTTTTAACCCAGGAAAATCTTCTCAAAAGTCGGGTGTCATCTTATAAGGCGGGTATATCCCAAACTCTATATTTTAACTGGAAACATTGGGGGTCGTCTTATACGCCCAGTCGTCTTATATGCAGGAAAATACGGTATATTTTCCCTATTTCCCCAGCATCTCCTTGTTCAGCCCTGGTCTGCCTTGTTTCCCCTCGGGCTGTAGGGAGCAAGGCCGAGAAGGAGCTGGGCGGGAGGTCAGCTCTCCCTCTCGTGGTTGGGCAGTCGCCCTGGCTGGTCAGGTCCCTGTGACATGTGACACGTGGTGAACTTTTGAGAGAAATTCCCCTGAACGTGGTGGGAGTGGATGGCCGTGTGTTTGTGGAGCTCGGTCCCTTCCGAATTTCGCTTTCCTCGGGTCTCTTTCCCTTCACCCACCCCTTGTGGTCTGGTCCACTCCTCCTAAATCAGGGGCGGGGAACCTTTTCCTGCCACGTGGATATTTATAACGCATCCGATGAATATCATTCATTTAATATAAATTTATGTTGCTATGGGGGGGAAAAAACTCCTACATTTACTGAATTTCGAGTCCCACTTGCAGTTGCCTGGGGAGGAGGCCAGACCAAATGATTTCGAGGTTCCCCACCCTGACCTAGATCATGACCTCTTTTTCCTTGTTGCTCTCATACATCCAAGTCAGCCTAGCACTCTTTCCCTTCTTCTCTCGACCCGATGGAAATCTACCGAGACCAAACACAAAGGCACGCAACGTAGCCAGCTCCCCCAGGATTCCAGGGGTCCCTGTGAAGAGCGTTCTGTCCCCCAGTTCCTCAGCTAGAGTGGACCACACCAGCTCCCAGACTCGCCTCAGTTTCCCTCCTTCCTGGCTTCTCACCAGGACACGTGGTCCCCAGGCCCTGGGGTTCACTGCGTGCCTGCCCCACCCTCCAGGACAGACCTGTAGTTTTTTTCAGATGGAAACCATAGCATGAGGGAAGCGGGATTGGAAATCGGCAGCTGGTTTTCCTCTGGAGGGAGTCTCAGCGTCCCTCTTTGCTGAGATGAAGCTTTCGTTTGTCTCTCTCTGTAGCTGATGGCACAGCTCTGTGTTTGAAGAGGTCTGTTTTTAGAGTGCCTGATGCATTAAAGGTACTTAAGTCAATTTAACGTCAACCCATTGAAGTTAAATGCCATCAAGAACTCGGTCCCTCGGACACACAGGCCCCATTCCCAGGGCTCAGCAGCCCCGGTGGCTGGCGGCCCCGCCCGTGCTGGACAGAGAGGGAGCGTTCCCGGCGATGCGGGGATGCTGGTGGTTAGCACAGCGTTAGCCCTGAGGGTGACCTTCTCTGAGGCCTTCGCAGGTGCTTTTCTGCCCGCACCTGGTTCTGTGGGCGCCTCCCTGTGTCCTTGTGTGTGGGTTGTCTGTAGGGTGCTACCTCACACAGTGAGAAGCGGTGGGCGGTTCAGAACCTGTGGGAGCTGAGCAGTGAGCAGCCCCAGAGGAGGAGGACAGTACCGTATTTTCTGGTGTATAAGACGACTTTTTAACCCAGGAAAATCTTCTCAAAAGTCGGGGGTCATCTTATAGAGCGGGTATATCCCAAACTCTATATTATCAGTTCTCAACCTGTGGGTTGTGACTCCTTTGGGGGTCGAACAACCCTTTCACAGGGGTCGCCTAAGACTATTGGAAAACTCCTATTTCCCATGGTCTTAGGAACCAATACACCGCTCCTCAGTGTAGCAAAGGGTAGCCATGTAGTTTACTATTGTCCTAGGAAGACTGTTACCCATGCTACACCACGATTCAAGACAACATTTCATTTATTTGTCATTAGAAATAAATATTTCACAATATATAATTACATATTGTTTTTGTGATTAATCCCTACGCTTTAATTATGTTCAATTTGTAACAATGAAAATACACCCTGAATATCAGATATTTACATTACAGTTCATAACAGTAGCAAAATGACAGTGATGAAGTAGCAACGGAAATCATTTTATGGTTGGGGGGTCACCACCCCGTGAGGAGCTGTCTTAAAGGGTCGCAGCATTAAGAAGGTTGAGAACCACTGCTCTGTATTTTAACTGGAAAAGTTGAAGGTCGTCGTCTCTTATACGCCGGAAAATGCGGTAGCTTAGTGCAGCCCCTGTGGGCCTGACCTCATCTGGCTGCTCAAAGCATGGTGGTCCATGGGAACTTGCCCAGCATTGTCATTCTGAACAGCCCTCTCTCCCTTCCTAAGTCCTCTCCCTCTCCTTTAGCCACAGTTGGGGGGGCTCTGTTGTTTGGCCAACGGAGTGTAGATTTCGCTTTCAGTCCCTCAGCCATGTAGAAGCGAAGGAGCTTTATGCCCCGTGCTGTTCGGCCTGCCATGGTCAGAACCTGCCTAGGGCTGGCTCAGCCAGGGCCTCTGACCACGCAAATGCTCTTAGCCTCGCCTTATGGGATGTCTGCGGGCTCTGAGGCCTCAGTTTACCCTTCTGGGGCTAGCCTGACCACGAGCCCCTTTTAGAGAGAGAGCGTTGGAGCTGCAGTTCACACGCATGTCTTCTGGCTTTTCCCAGGACTCCCTGGCAGCCGAGATCGAGGGGACGATGCGGAAGGAGCTACAGCTGGAAGAGCCCGAGTCTCCAGACATCGCGTACGGCCTTATTTCAGAGTTCCCCTGAGGGACCGCCTGGCGGCCGGTGGTGGCCAACACGAGCCATGTTGGGGCCTCAGGCACCAACACTGATCACTGGGGTCCCTTCCATGGACGAAGGGAAATGAGAGGACACAGCTGGTAGCACCCCCAGCTCCTCTTGTGAAGTGTTAAAGATAGTCTCTGAACTCCCAGGAGACTGGGACCGGAGAGATGTGTTTAACATCTCCACACAAGTGCCGTCCTGACCCCTCCTCTCATTTTCCTCTTTCCTCTCGGTGAAAACCGTTATTTAAAAAATGTTAGCATCTTTGAGGAAGAGGGAAAGGAGGATGTGAGATGCAGAGGGCCTTCAGGGGTGTGAACGAGGCATCTGTTCCTTTCTGGACCCGTTTAGGGACGCTGGCCTCTGCCACCTCTCTCCCTCACTCGCGGCCTCCGGCCTGGCCTGCCCTGAGGTGCGAGAAGGAACCCGTGGGTCCGATTGGATCCTGTTTTCTCTGTACCGAGACCCCGGAGGCAGAACCGAAGAGGGATGGGTCCCGGGCGTAGCTAGGGTCCAGACCCTCGGCCCCATCCCGGAAAGATGCACCCTTTATGGAAATGCGCCCTTTTCTCCTTAAAAGGGAATAAATGGGCATCAGAATGTGTGGGTCCTGCTCTTAGAAATGGCAGTTTCTAGAAACAGATGCATCTGATGTTTATCGTCTCAGAAGTTTGACTCACGTGGAGTCTTGCTTTTTTAATATAGTCATGTGCCACTTAATGACCTTCCGTCCGTGAAGGGCCACACATACGAGGAGGGTTCCATCAGATTAAAAAGGAGCTGAAAATGCCTACCACCTAGGGACATCTTAGCTGGCATAACGTCACCACACAACGTGTTACCCATGTGGTGGTACTGGTGTAAGCAGACCTCCTGCACTGCCACTCGTATAAAAGAATCACAGACAGTTATTCACAGTATTTTATACTGGACAATGAGAATAGATGACTTGGTTACTGGCTTATGTATTATACTTTTTACCATTTTAAA
Organism: Lasiurus borealis; assembly: GCA_004026805.1. Lineage (NCBI taxonomy): Eukaryota > Metazoa > Chordata > Mammalia > Chiroptera > Vespertilionidae > Lasiurus > Lasiurus borealis. Next base: position 34,144 of record PVJN01018049.1, read on the forward strand.
AAATATATATATTTTATTGATTTTTTACAGAGAGGGAGTTAGAAACATCCATCAGCTGCCTCCTGCACGTCCCCTACTGGGGATGGCCCACAATCTAGGTACATGCCCTTGACCAGAATCGAACCTGGGCCCTTTCAGTCCGCAGGCCGACGCTCTCTCTCCTGAGCCACACCGGTGTCGGCAGTTTGGGGAGGGTTTAACTCCAGGCTCGTTCCTCCCCTCGCGTGTTCACGGGCGATGTGGTGCTTTCTCCCCAGTCACCAGAAGCGGGTCTTCGAGACGGTGAGAAACATCAACCAGGTGGTGAAGCAGCGCTCGCTGACGCCCTCCCCCATGAACATCCCCGGCTCCAACCAGTCCTCGGCCACCAACTCCCTCCTGTCCAGCTGCGTCAGCACCCCCCGGTCCAGCTTCTACGGCAGCGACGTCGGCCACGTCGTCCTGGACAACAAGACCAACAGCATCATCCTGGAAGCCGAGTCGGCCCACCTGGGGTGAGCCCAGGAGCGGGGGCTTCAGTGTTTGGGAGACAGATGGGTGGGGCGTGAACGTGGGTTCCGTCATCAGAGGAGGGAGACCGATCGGAATCGGCCTGAAAAATGCAGGCTGTTTAGTTCTCAAAGGCGTTTCACCGCCCGCTGAGCCCATGCTTAGCCTGGACGCCCATCTTTTCACCAGTCCGCAGGGGGAGGACGGGACTCGGAAGGGGGTCTGCTGCTCTGAAAAGTGCCCACCGACGACAGACAGGATCAGTGAATATGAATATTCATCTTCGCTGGGAAGGCTACTGTGTAGACATGCATTTCTTGGAGCCTTTGTGGCTGGGATATTTGAAAGGTTGAGGAGCACCCAGGCTCTAGCTCAGGACCAGAATCTGGTTTGCTTTGGAAGGTGGGGTGCAGGGCACCCCGTAAGTGCCCGCCACGCCGGGTGTCCCTGGGTGGCCCTTCCTCCGCAGGGATCGCCCCTCTCCAGCCTGAAGCCCTCAGAACCTCCCCCCCCCCGAACACACACACACACACACACACACACACACACACACCACACAATGTCTACTGTGTGCACACGATTCCTGTGACTTCTAACACTGGCTTTTCTGACCAGTTGGGAAACGGCTTAGTCAGGACAGTTTTGAGCTCTCAGCTCCTTACGTTCAAGAAGGAAGGGGAGAGTCCCTTGAGCCTGCGCCCTTCCTACAACGGGGAACCGCCGCTGAAGAGGGCTCCTCCCCAAGGAGGTGTGGAGGGGACTGGATTTCACATCGTGCGTGCGAATTTTCATTCTGCCTGAGTGCTTTCTTCCTCTGCTCCCCTCTTACCCCCAGCCACCCCCCCAAAAAAACCAACAGAGGGAATTAGTAATTCAGGATAGGCATTGAGTCCCATTTTGGGGGTTAATCCTCCCCAGAGGATCTTTTGTTCCACTGCCTGAGAGTAGAAGGGAGGGAGCGGGGGAAGAGAGAGAAACATCTATGTGAGAGAGAGAGACTGATTGGTTGTCTCCTGCACGTGCCCAGGTAGGGGCTGGAGAACGAACCCGCAATCCAGGTACGAGCCCTGGATTGGGAGTTGAAGCCAAGATCCTCCAGCTCACAGGCCGGCGCCCTAACCATGGAGCACACCGGCCAGGGCTGTCTCCCCGTTTTTGCCCGCCTCTCAGCTGCTGGCGGTGGTTTTCTGAGAACGCCCAGAGTCCCCGTGGCGCCTTCGGCAGGAAGGCCTCGTTGTGCCTTGTGCAGCGTCGTCGTCCCTCTCCCTCCCCCTCACCCCCCTTTGTTGGGTGTTCCACGCGCTCACCCGTCTCTCCCGCTCCTTCCAGAAATGAGCAGAGTAAGAAGCCCGGGACGCCGGGCACCCCGGGCTCCCACGACCTGGAGACGGCGCTGAGGCGGCTGTCGCTGCGCCGGGAGAACTACCTGTCGGAGAGGAGGTTCTTCGAGGAGGAGCAGGAGCGGAAGCTCCGGGAGCTGGCGGAGAAGGGCGAGCTGCTCAGCGGCTCCCTCACGCCCACCGAGAGCATCATGTCCCTGGGCACGCACTCGCGCTTCTCCGAGTTCACCGGCTTCTCGGGCATGTCCTTCAGCAGCCGCTCCTACCTGCCCGAGAAACTGCAGATCGTCAAGCCGCTGGAAGGTGATCCCCGGGGCCCCCGGCCCCTCTCTGTCCTGCTCGGGGACTCCCTGTGGGCCCTGATCCACCACCGGCGGCCCGCGGGCAGCGTCTGCCACGCCTACTCCTTCTTCTTCCGGGACAGCCACCCGCGCTGCTGGTTTGAGTTCCTCTGAGGGACTCTGGCCCCGGCCCCCCCATCCCCGACCCCACCCAGGCCCCCTCCCCCCCGGGCAGGTTTGGAGAAACACACTCAGACACCCCCCCCCGCCGCCCCGTCTAACCCTGGCCAGGAAGCCAGCGGAAAGAGCGTGCCCATCATCAGTTCGTGTTGGCGCCGAGTTCTGGCGCTTTTGGTTCTCAACCTTTCTAATGCCGCGACCCTTGAATACAGTTCCTCGTGCTGTGGTGAATCATAACGTAAATATCTGTGTTTTCTGGTGGTCTTAGGCGACCCTGCTAGTGGTTCTCCGCCTGTGGGTCACTGCTGTAGAGCCTGAGACCATCAGAAAACAGGTCACCACCCACAGGTTGAGAACCGCTGGTTTAGATCCTTAGGAACACCCATATTTTTGAGAGCCGGAGACACGGCTCACGGACTCAGAAAAACCCCCGAGGTCTGAGCCGCCGCGTGGAGAATTCATGCTTTGGCTGCGCAGAAATGTTGGGGTCAGGGAGGGAGGGAGGGAGGGGGTGCAGAGCCAGCGCTCCAGGGGTTCTCAGTCACCACGGGAAAGCGATGCGCACTTGGTCCGGGCCATTTGTCGGCTCCTGTTCTGCTTCCATCTTCAAAGAGTGTGGCTTTCTTCCTGTGCCCTGTGCGAAGCCGGGCTCCCAGGCCACCCCGCTGGGGGGGCCAGGACGGGGGGTGGCTGGGGGGCCTGGGACTTCTGTGCCTTCTTCATCCTGCCCTTTCCCGGGTCCATTCCCTTTTGGCTGCCAGGGACACCCCCGATGATTCGACTCCTGGAACAACGCACCTGTCTTTCTCTCGGTTTCCTTCTAAGCATGAGGCAACGCCTGCCCTCTCCCTACCAGTCCCCTTCCCCTACCACATCTTTGTATTTTTCTTTCTTTCTTTTTTTTTTTTTATCGCTGTAGTTTGGAAACCCGTGTGAGTTTGAGAAGGTGTCTTAGAATTCTGTGTTCACATTTCTGACGAAAAGCCACATCAGAATTTCTGGGAGCCAGTATTTCTCAACTTAAAAAAAAAAAAATCCCCCCTTTTAGGAGCTGATGTAGATGTCTCTTCCCCCTGAGAATGTAATGCTACAGATTCACCGTGTATGTGCCATGTATCTGTGCTCTGTGCGGAAAAAGTGTAGACTCATTTCACCACACAAGAACCCACCTTCAGTCCCCTTGGGGGCGGTGGGATTCCCGCCATAAGATGAGGTTGTGCTTATTGAAGACCCAGGATAAGCAGGTTTCATATTCTCCGAAGGAAGGAGGAGGGGGTTATGTTTTTTTTTTTTTTCCATGCTTATTTTTTAATTGTATAAGTGAGGTCCTTCTTAGATAAAAAAAAAAAAAGGATGGCTCTTTTTTTTTTTCTTTTCTTCTTTTCACGTTTATTCAGTTGTAAGCTCGGTGATTGTTTTCTGATCCATGATGATGTCTGTTTTTCTTTCAATAAAACCTTCCATTTCTGCCATTTTGCTTTCTGCCTATCTTTTATTTATTTATTTATTTTTCTCTTTTGGTCTCTCCAAGATCATTGGAGTGTAGCACCTCTACCTTGTCTGCTTTCTGTATTTGACTTTGTGTTTCATTTAGCTCACCGAAGAATATGTTTTGGGATCTATTTTCCAAGCATTATTGCAGGAAGAGGTGTTTTTGTTGTTTTTAATTTATTTTGACCAATACATCTTGCATAAGGGAGGCTTGAGTCTCGGGGTAAAAACCTACATCCACGCGTCATCTCGCAGCAGCATCTTTCATTTGTAATCTCACCGCCTCTCCAGGGCTGTGTGTTGTCAGGGAAGGCAGATAACGCCCTGCACTTCCGTAGCCTCCTCAACCCCCAAAGCAGGCCCCTTGCAGCCTCGTTTCCCTCGGGAGCCCAGACATTGGGGTGGGAGGGGGAGGACAGGAAGATCGAGGTGCATGGACTCGGTGCCCATCCTCCAGCCTCACTGAGTTCCTCCCCTTCCACAAATAGAGGTGATGTGGCCACATTGTTCCTGGGTGTGTCTCCTCATCCTTCTAGGACCCAGCTGGAGGCCATATTCCCCATGTGCTTTTATTTATTTTTTAATATATTTTATTGATATTTTACAGAGAGGAAGGGAGACAGATAGAGAGCCAGAAACATGGATGAGAGAGACACATCCATCAGCTGCCTCCTGCACGCCCCAAACCGGGGATGTGCCCGCAACCAAGGTACATGCCCTTGACCGAAATCAAACCCGGGACCCCTCAGTCCACAGGCGGACGCTCTATCCACTGAGCCAAACCGGTTTCGACCCCCCATGTGCTTCTGCTGCAGGAATGTGTCTGTGCCTCCAGCAAACACATAAGCAGGGGGCCATTGTGGGTGATGAGTAGGGGTCCTGAGGTGGGGGGCACATGAAAAATCCCATCAGCAGAAGTGTATGTGTCTCCTGGCAGGCCCTGGTCACCTGCCTGGAAGGTGTACTGTCCACCGTTTATGCATCTCGCCGAGGGCGGTGGTGAGCGGGCCGTCGGCTTAGACTGGCATCCTAACGCTCCTCTCCCTGCCCCGCTGTCTGCTTCTCTCCTGCAAGGTTCTGCCACCCTTCACCACTGGCAGCAGCTGGCCCAGCCTCACCTCGGGGGCATCCTGGATCCCCGGCCCGGGGTGGTCACCAAGGGCTTCCGGACGCTGGATGTGGACGTGGACGAAGAAGTGTACTGCCTTAACGACTTTGAGGAAGACGACACAGGTGACCACATTTCCCCCCCGGGCCTAGCTACCTCCACGCCAGCACAGCACCCAGAGACCTCAGGTGAGAGGTCCCGAGCGCACGTGACTGTGGCAGGCGGCAGAAGCTCCCCGAGCCGGCCCCAGGCTTTCCCGGAAGAGATGCAGGAGCCAGCGGCCGCGGAGGAGGAGGAGGAGGAGGAGGAGGAGGAGGAGGAGGAGGAGGGGTCTGGTGAGGGCGCCGAGATAAGTCCTGTCCACCCGGCACCTTTACCGGAGGCGGCGTTCTGGGCCATTCTCACCTCTGTCCCGGGCACCATCCGTAGCGGCTCTCTGTCTGTAGCTTCCGCGCGTCCCTGTGGGTGATGCCGGAAGCATTCCCATCGCGCAGTTTCTGGTCCTAACGCCCAGTCCGACGCCCCCTTTGGTAACACGGGGGCCCGGCTCCCTGCCTGTCTTGGAGGTACACGCCCGGCGGGGGCTCT